>OY720443.1:20211846-20342352 GCA_963082915.1 Dolichopus griseipennis
CGTTCTTTGTTTTTATTCAAATATAGTTTATTTTCAATTTTAATCATAATTTATATCTATATTTGTATAATAAATTTTAAATTTTAAATTTATTAAAAAATAAATAAAAAGACCCAAACAAGTAATAATTTAATTAAAAAAAATTTTATTCACTAAATAATTTTTTTTTTTTAAATCTCAATAATACAAAAATAAATTATTTTTCTTATCAAATACAATTAAAAATTCCTTAAAATCATATTTTTAATTAAATATTATAATATTCTTAAGTTACAAAATAATCCAAAAAAAAAAAAATGCAAATTCTGAATGTCATCTTTTTAAAATAATGTACTAAATAAATGATAATTACATGTTTTCATTTTAATATTATCACTGCTGCTTCTGCTGCACTCAAATGCATCTGACAATTGTTTTGAATGTTTTAAAACATTTTCCATAATATCATCATTATTTATTGTTAAATTTGAATTTTTAATACATAATTCTTGTACTAACGCCAACCAATATATTTTTTCATGATTTAATTCATATTTTTCTAATTCCATTAATTCGCGTTGTATTAAATCCACTCCATTTGATTCATTCAACCATTTAATGTAATCAGTAAAACCTTGCATATCAGCAGCATAATATTTTAAATATTTTAAATTTAATAAATTTGATTCTTGTGGTTCGGTTGGATATGGTAGACAATTTTCAGTACCAGTAAAATTACTTGGTAATGTATGTTGTATAAAATCATTTTTCCAAAATTCAATATTTTTCGTAACAAAATAATACAGCAAGGGTTTATTATGTTGTCTTAAATCAATATCACCACTAAATAACATTGTTAAATACATTTTAAATAATTCACCATTTTGTCCATTTTTAATAAAATCTTCACCAATTATAAACATATATGATATTGCATTTTTATAAAATTTATTTGATGCTATTTTAAATTTTGTATAATAATTTTTTAATGTTTCATTTGATAAAATTTTATGAAAATTTTCAATTAAATTTTTACTTGGATATATAACATGATTTAATATTGATTGTGATGGTTCATTTAATTGATGTTTAACTTCATTAAATGATTTTTCAAATTGATTATATATTTTTAATAAATTATTTTTATCATATTCTGTATAATATTCTTTCCATAATTTTGTTAAAATAATTGGACGCCAAAATGGTTGAAATTCTTCACATTTCATATTTTTAGCAAATTTAATATATTTCCATATTAAATAATTTAATACAATACGTGATTCAGTTTGTTGTATTAAATCAAAAATTTTTTGCATTGCATTCGGATTTCGTATTTCAACAGTTTTATTATCAAAATAATTAACATTTAAATTCATTAATTTTGAAAATGTTTGAAAATATTCTGTCCAATCAAAATTTGTTATTGTTTCATTTAATGATGATACTTGTCCAATTGTTACAGATTCATCAGAATTTGGTGGTAATTGTAATAAATTATCAGATATTAATATTGTAAAATTTTGTATTTCTTCAATTGCTAATTCAATTTCTGGATTTTCATTATTTTCATCATTATTATTATCATTATCATTTTGATTTAATTCATACATGGTTTTTTTAATTTCAGTGAAATTTTCATCATTTAATTTTGATGAAAAATATATTTGATCAGATATTGTTGTCATTGTCATTTCAAGTAAATCAACTGCTTTTAATATTGCTAATTCACCCCATAATTTTGCAATATCTTTATCTGTTATAATATTAATATCATTTATATTATCATTTGTATCATTTGTTAATGATGATGATGATGATGTGGATATTATTGGCCATTTACCAATTAATTTTAAACTATCAATTTCTTCAAATATATTTTTTAATTTATTTTTATTTTTACATGATAAATAAAAATTTTTTGCCATCATTTCATAATTATTTTCTTTTGTAATTTTATTTAATAAAATAAAATCTTCAATATAAAATTTATTATTTGATATTTTTTTATCATTTAATGTAACATCATCAAAATTACCACATGCATATTTAATAAAATTATCACATGGTTTAATATTTGTATTTAAATGTGATTTAATTTCCTTAATATAATCATTAAATATTTTTTGATTACTTTCACTATTTTCATCATTATTATTATCATTTATGGCTGCCACTTGTTGTAATGATGATTGTATTGTTGTTGTTGTTGTTGATGGTGATAATATATTTGTTGTACTATCATCTAGATCTAGTGATGATGATGATGATGCTTTCAATGGTGTTGTAGAAATAATTGAACATTTTATGATAAAAATCAAAATAATTTTATAAAATTTATTTTTTAAAATCATAATTCTTATAAAAATAGATACATTCAACTTTAAATATGTTCAAATTTAATGTTTTTTATATTATTTATGATTATTATTTATGATTATTATTTATGATTATTATGTTAAATTAACTTTTATTAAAAAAAATATAAAAAAAAAAAAAAGGTCTAATCAAAAACAATTTCCGTTTGAGAAATTTTGCAATGCAATCCCGGTTCACCACGCAAAATGTAATTCTTAAAGTTCTAAAGAACCATTCAACTTTAATTTTAAATTCTGACTGAATGCCTGAGCTCTACAATCTTATGTATATATAAAAATTTATTATTATATTTAAATAATAATAAGAATTTTATTTGTACTGTGTTTCTTAGATGCATATTTGTATGTATTTGTACTTTTCTTTTATATTTCTGTCCAGAAGTGAATGTAGAATACAAAAAAAAAAAAAAACATGAAAGAAATTTTATTTGTCTGTTTTTATTCTTTAAACGTTTTTTTATGATATTTTTTTTGTATTTTATTCTATATTTACATCAACATAGTCTCGTTCACATTATCTTCAATTCTAAAATGAAATTCTTATTTTATATATGTACTTATCTATATACATACTTTAGTTGGAGCATTCTAATGACAGAATACTGAATTATAGCTATGCTGACTTAAAGTGATACCTACACTTATTAAATTGAAAATTAAAAATTTTAAAATATTAATTATTCGAAAATCTTTTTTTTTATTATGCAGTCTTTAGTCAGGTGTAAGTTCAAGTACATATTAATTATATTGTATAAATTATATCATATACATATAGATCTTAATACAATCTTAATCTTAATACAATTCAAGAAATACAAAGTTACGAATTTTAAATGAATTTTGTCTATGCGATAAAAGTAAGAAAAACATTTGATAACTTTTATGCATATTAAAGTATGTATAAGTATTAAATATGCATATTAAAGATTTCTTTTGTATGCATGCAATTTAGAAATAATTGATTTTTTTTTTTTTTATTATTTTAAATTTTTGAATTTTAATCTTAATCTGTAGTGAAGGAAAAATTTATATTATTTACAAACGTTTCTGTAAAATTATGGATTAAAATTAATATGTCATGTAACTCTGACGTTTATATTTATATTAAGTTTTTCACTACCAGATGTCACTTTACAGAGATTAACTAAGGTCGGGGTCTTATAATATAATATAATACCAAGCTCAGAGTTTAGAACATTGACAACTCGTTTGATATTTAAAGACATTAAAAGATGTAAATACTTTCAAAAATCAATATCTAGAAATCAAAATTTAAAAAAGCAACTTCAATTTTATTTGTAATTTAAAATGTTAAAAATTACAGTTTATTATCAACAGTATATGTTCTTCTTTTTATTAAACTTGGACGATCGGAGCTCATATGCACAATTCTATCCGAGGACGCTCTGATGTACGTTTAAAAAAAATATTTTGCTAAATTGTCTAATTTTAAAGCCTGAAGTCAGTGCATTGAAGGTTGGCATTAAATATCACAGAACATATGAGCTCCTAGTATTCTTGTGTGTGACTTTATCGGGTCGTACTATTTTATATGACGACTTTGAAACATAACTACATATAAAAAATGCATTCGATCATCTTTTTTGGATAATGTGATCTTATGATGTGATGTGCCTAACTGTTAATTCGCGATCTTTATAAAAAGCTTTTATAATTTTTATATATGCACCCAATAATAATTAGTATTGAGTACAAAATACGACCACTTGTTGTGATTATTCAAAAAAAAAAAATTTTGAATTACCTTGCACTTAAGAAAGTCTTCTATTTTAAGTTGAAATCACATAATTGATACTTACTTTAATTTGAAATAATTCTCAAATTCTTTTACATTTTGAATTTATAATAAAAGAAATCGGTGAATCCCATTGAGAAAAAAATTTTGAATATACTGTATTATATTTTTTTTATTAATAAGTATACGTATATTAAATATATATATACATAACATTATAATAAAGGTCAAAGATTCTTAGATTTTTCTTAATATACATGCATGATAATATGTACGTACATTTTACATAAACATAATATAATATAAAATATATAACAAACATAATATAATAATATATAAATATATTTATATTTGTTTGTATAAAATATTAATTTAGTTTTTCCTTTTTATTACTAAAAAAATTAATATGATAAGGAAATTGACAATATTTATATTTAAATTATGTTTTTAAATTAGAATTCGGCGAACTTTAAAATTTTGATAAGATTATACGTATATAAAAATAAAATGACCAGCTGTTCTTTTGATATATTTATTTATTCGTTTATAAGTATATAAATATATATGTATATAATAATTTTAATATTTTTTATAAACTGATTATTTATTATAGACATTTTTATTATGTCTGCGAATATGGTCGTTAATTTAAACTGAAATTTAAATGAAATTTTTTTAAAATTTGTCTTTAAATTTTGTTATCAAAAACAGTATCTTTAAGTTTTAACAAGTGTTTTTACAAGTTGTTGCGAACTTGTACATTTATTCCTTTTAAGATATACGAGAAGCTTCGATTCAAAACGTGCAATGTCCATATTCTGACAAATTGACTTTATGATAGATTTTTGCAGGAAATTAAAAATTCTATCTTTGTTTTATCATTTTGGGATTCAAAAGCTTAAAGTGGGGTTTCTATACGAAAAATAATTTTACTTTTCTTTTTGAGATCTTGTTAAAAGGCATCTCAAACTTTCTTGAATACATATTGACAAAATTGTCTTATATGGAAATTGCAGGGGTTGAATCTGAGCTTCCTCATATATTTTTCACAGAACATACTATTACGACCGACATTACAGTACATTTAATATAAATTCGTACATTTAATATATAAATACACAAATCAACCTTTATTACAAATTAAAATAATATATTACCTAAAAGTATGCAATTTTTTTTTTTTAAATACACGTATAAAACAACAAATGTAAGTATTGCGTAAGTATATTATTATAATAAGTATTAATCAATAATGCACCGTTATTTAATTATAAGTTATTATTTAAATATAAGATTAATAAATAAAATAATTAAATAATCATTTATTTTTAAAATAATATAATAACATTAATATAGAAAAAACAAATTTATTGTATAGAAATCTTTTACTATTATTATAAACTATTTTTTTTCATATTTCTATATAATTTTATTGTTATGTTCTTTTTTCTTTTTTTTTTTTTTTGGTTTCTTTTCAATTTATATATTAAATATTTCATTTGAAATTTTGTTTCATAAATTCAAAAAAATTAAAATTTTATTTAAAACAACAAAAACAACAACAACTTTGAAATTAAATTGAATGCGTTGAATCAATAAAATACTAAATAAACAAAATAAAATCAAATTAACATTTTTATTAAAATCGCTGTTAAAACAAAACGCTTGGAATGAAACTTCTGTATATACAAAAAAAAATATTAAAAATTTTGAATTGTTTTATACAAAATGCACAAATTGCCAACACAATATAAAATTCAAAATTAATATAAAATCACCATAATTTTCAAAATAAAAAAAATAACGAATTCAGTGGGAATTGATACAGAACGAACAAGTGATAATGTAGAATTATTTAGTCAACTAGCTGCAATTAATGCTGAAATAGCTTCTATTTCGACAAATTTTAAAGGTTGTAAACCATATAAATCGGCTGCATTTCCAGAACCAACAAAAAATATGCCGTCAAATTTAATACAATCACCATTAATGTCAACAAGATCTCATCATTCCAATCAATCACAAATAGATAAACAATCACAACAACAACAGCAATTTCGATCAAATAATTCCAATTCAAATGTAACAAAACAATCTAGCCCCATTAAAGTGCCATTACATCAACAGCAACATCGAAGCTATGTCAATCAACCAATTATATCACCATCATCATCAACATCATCATCATCTATATTGCAGCAACAACAGCATCATTATCATAATATACCACCATCTATTAATAAAGAACAAATTCCATCAAGTACCAGTTTATTAGCACCAAGTGCAATTTTAGCTGCTGTTAAATCATTGGCCAACAGCAATAATAATAGTAAGCACAATCCAACAACAACAACAACAACAACTAATTTTCATAATAATCAATTATTATTATCACAATCAGCACCATCTAATAACAAAGATAATTCTGTTATGGGTATTAGTAATAATGGTGGTAAACAACAACAACAACAACAATGTCATAAAATTTCATCAAATAGTAGTGGAATTGAACATGGTCATAATTCATATATAGGTGGTATTGGTGGTAACAACGATACACAATTATTATCGAATAGTAGTTATTTAAAAACAAATGCTAGTAATAATTATAATAACAGCAGCAATAGCAATAACAATAGTAGTAATAATAGTAGTAATAGCAATTCAAATAATAATATTAATTGCACAAGTAATGCACAAAAATTAAAACAACAATCGCATCAATCTGAACAACCACAACCACAACCACAACAACAAGAACAGCAACCACAACAACAGTCAAAACAAACAACAAATAATGCACAAAGATCAAATCGACGTTTAGGAAGGCATGAAAGCCGTTATACAAGTGGTAAATTTATATAATCGCAATAAAACTATATGGCAAAAAAAAAATAATCATTTTAATTAACTCTTTAATCATCATCTGTATATTTTTGTTTAATAACAGATTAAAAAAAAAAAAAAAATACAATATACTAATTAAAACAAATTAACACATTTTGCTTGTTAAAAACAAATGTATCTTCACTGTAATTAATTAATAGTTCATCACATATTATCGTATCTTTATATTATAAAATGGAAATTAAGTAAAATTAGAAAAATTATTAAATATTGCTTTAAATTTAATTATCATATATAATTGGATCGATATTATCATATTATTAATTCACTTGGGGTTCACGTTTAAATTAAACAAAAAAAAATAAATAAAAATCAAAGAAAAGTAGAAACTAACAAAAATCAATAATATAGATAAGTAAAATGAAAAATGTAGTATGGAAAACTGCTCATATATATATATATATATATATATTTCGTGTGCTACTAACATTAAACGATTATTTTATATAATTAAAAGTTGTTGTTCATATAAAACAAAATTAAAAATCAGTTCTTAATTTAAAATTTTCCTTTATTTTTCCTCTAAATATCTTTTTCTTTTGTAGTTTTCCTTTTTTTTCATTTATTGTAATTATGTAATAAAATTTTTATTTAATTTTTTTTTTTGACATTTTTTTAAGTTTGTTTATTTTTTTTTTGACAGCTTCTTAATTTATTGACATATTTTTTAATTTTTTGACATTTATTTCATTTTTACAGTTTTTAAGTTTTTTGTGACACTTTTTAACGTTTTATTTTTCATATTTTTAGTTCTTGAAACATTTTTTAGATTTTTTAAACATTTTTTTAGTATTTCTGGATATATTTTATGTTTTCATATATTTTTAGATCTTTTGGCATTTTTTAGTTTTATTAAAAATAAATATGCGATCGGTGAAGTAGTGGTCAGGACTTCGGCTTTTCAATCTAATAGTCTCGGGTTAAAACGCTGGTCGAATCATATCAAATAAAAAAATATAATTTATATCATAATAATAGTCCTGAAAAGGAAACGCCGAATCACCACTCACTCATCACATTGTATGTGATAAAAAATTACTTGATATTACTATAGAGTAAAGATAATAGAAAGGGAGAAAAATTCATATATAAACTTTTTTAGTATGGAATATTTTTGAGAAAAATAAACGATGGTCAATGTTTTGAATGTATTAGTGAACACTTATTCTATTCAGAAAAGATTTTGTTTACTTAATAAATAAAAGTATTTATTTACCCTTTTGTAATAATATTATGTACACAATTGCTCACATATTTATTTACTAAAACATAAAATTTTAAAATATACATGCAATGCCCACTGCACTCGGCAGTTAATAAATACACACAACCATTGCCATATTTTCAAAAACATAAAATTTAAAAATAAATATAGCGATACATGTCTTATATTATAAGGTAAGGCCATCTCAAATTGATTCATATAATAAAAATTAATAAGTTAAGAATAAAGGTGTTGTCGGGAGAATCAATTCAACTTGGTTGATTTTGACATTTTTCAATACCACTCAAAAATTTCCCGGTGTCGGCTAAGTCAATTGAATTAGTTTCAATTAATTGAATCAAGTTGTTTCAATTTTGATTTTTTGACAACAGTATTGTCAGTATTATAAAAATAATTTAAACGAAAAATTTTTTTTAGTTTTTAGACGGTTTATTTTGTGCTGCATTATATTTACTACTAATCATTTTTGCAATGAGTTTTTTGTGGTTGCTTCAATTAGATTGATTAATTTTTCTAATTGTTTCCTGTTGCTGAAACATTTTTTCCTGAAAATAATAAATAAAAATTTTCATATTTATATAAATTATTTATCTTTATTTACCTTTCTAAATTACTCATTTTAATTTTCCTTTAAATTTTTAAACACAAACAACGCCAATAACAGAATAAATTTAACAGAATAGATTTAAACATAAACAACGCCAATGCCATAATGTAATTTCAAACACAAAAATGTATTTGAATTTCAAAATCGACTCAGACGACTTTAAACAACACAAATTGATTTCCCCGACACCGATAGTTGACTCAAATCGACTTAAGTTGAAAGTCAAAAAAAAATTGATTCTCTCGACACCACCTTAAGTTTAAGGTAAAAGAACGTCAATTCATAATAAAAGATTGTCAAAAATATTTCGTACTAAAAAAATTTATATGAATTTGTCCCTTTTCCTATTACCTTTGCTATATGATAATTATCTAAGTGACAACTTACCGTTTTTAATTTTTTCTTATATTTTCTTTTCTTTAATTTTTTTAAATATTAATTTAAATTAGGTATTTACATAAATTCATTTACATCAATCTAAATTTTTTTGTAGAAATTGTTTATAATGTAATTAAGTTTTCATAGATGATTATTTCAAGTGTTATTAGATCATCTTTAACTATTTAGGTTTTTTGTACTATATTTATAATTAAATGCATACACTAATGTTGTTTTCTAATAGCATGTTTTAATTGAATGTTTTGTTTTTATTTTTTATTATTTACTTGCTTTTTAAATATATATATATATATATATATAGATATATATAGTAATATTTAACATTTTCCTCATTTTTTGCATTCATAAAAAAATAAAATTAATTCATATCTTTTTTAATTTCTATGTCAAGTTTTTTTTTTTCTTAGTAAATTCATACTTAATATGTCGTAAAATTGTTGTTTTTAATCATTCTTCCAAAATAAAAAAAAAAATTGAAAAAAAAAAAAAAATTCATTCATTTTAATTTTTTTTTTCTCTTTTCTTTTTTTTTTTAACTCAAAAAAAAAATATAAATTTTTTGCGTCATCATTACCCATCATTCAAATTGCAAAAAAAAAAAACAAAAAAACCAAACATCTTTACATCTTTGCAACAACCAAATACCAAAACCCAACAAAAATTGTGTGTTCGATACTTTTTATTTTCTTAAAAAATTCTAATCATCGAATTCATTATTTTTTTTTTTTTTTTTTTTATTATTACAACAATCATATTCTGATATTACATATATCGATTATTGTAAATTACATATTCATTATCAATATTATAAAAAAATTGCAAAAATTGACAATTAAAAATATACCAAAAAAATAAAAAAAAACACAAATACAAAAATAAAAAAAAAAAAAATACACAGAAGTACGACAGGAAGCTGTGCAACAAGCTTTAGCAGCATTAAAAAATCGACCAAAACCAAGTTTACCGATGCCATCAAAACGTAGTTCTGTATTGAATCGAAGTCCAGATCGTGATCGCGATGATACAGGTGAGATTTCATAACACACACACACACAAAAAAAAATTCCAAAAAAAAAAAATTAAAAACAAAAAAATAACAAAAAAGCCAGTGAGGAAAACGGTTGGTAAAAAAAATATAAATCTGTCAGAAAATCAAATTCATAAATAGTCATAATGTTTAATCATGTACAAAATGACATGTCTGCATTCCCAAAAAAAAAAAAAACTGATAAGTCAATTTCGTTTGACATTTATTGTAATAGTAAAATTTGACATAATTTAGTAACAATTACTACTACATAGGAGAAAATTATTTTGACTAAATTATATTTAGCTTAAATAGCATAAATATTTATAATATTTTAAAGATTTTTTTTAATCTGTGAGCAAAAACATTAATCAAGAACATCATTAGAAATATAGATTCGAAACCATTTAAGTATCCATATTTATAGAGATCTTTTAGAATTAATTAAGTTAATGATTTTAACAATAAAACAATATTGCATCAATATTATAACAATATTTATTTAAAAAATTCATCAATACAATTATTGTATAGTTAATTGCTTTTAATATGTCAAATATAGGGCAGAAGGAATTATTTAAGAGGTATGAGGGTACAAGTTATTATACTATGTATTAAAATTATGATATTATATAATATAATTATTAATTAATATATTCTAATGTATATATATATATATATATATATATATATCAAATTTTGTGTATTCAATTTATTATATATAATTTATAATCAAAAATATGTTATTTATATACCGATTAGTCTTATACATTTTATACTTTTTTATGAATATTTTTTGACATCTATTCAAAAATTTTTTTGACAAGTAAAAGTGTTTCTATAATATATTATACATTCATATAATATAACATAATCAGCATTGTCAATTTATTTTTTGACATTTCAATATAATTTTAAATTTAATGTGTGTCTAAACGTGTACCAAAATAAAGATGTCTAACCGCGTTCTTAAATATCCTAATCATACATTTTATTTAATTATTATACAGGTAGTCCGGAACTCAAAAGTCACGAAAAGCGGAGGTAATAGAGAAGTTCATAACCAACAAAAAATTGTTCTTAAAGGAGGTCTATTTCTAACCGTTTCCGAAATAACGTCTTTCAAAGTAATTCCGTAAATTTTTTAAAGATATAACAATATCTTCGTCCTTGTACAATATAGGATATTCGTTTAAGTGTCGGTAGTTAGCTGAGGTTATGGGCTTTCATAATTCAATCTAATCTTAATATAATCTCTCATTATATTAAATTGAAGAATAACTAGGACTTTAATCTGAAAAATATTTATATTTTTCACTGTTTTTACGAACTTTTCTATCACCTCCGCTTTTCGTAACCACAGAATTCCAAGCCCCATTTTTATTTCATATATCGAAACTGAAAAAATAGAATATATTATGTATTTAAAACATAATATTGTATATTACATCATATATATATAATTCAGAATAGTTTTGTAAAGTAAAAAAAAAAAAACAGTTTTTCCGAACGCAAAAATTAAATTTGTACAAAAAAACACAATTTCATCATTAATATTAAATATTAAGTCATTCAAACATTTTTTTTTTTTTTGTTATTTAATTAATTATTTGTAATCATTTATATTAAACCTACGATTATGTTATATATATATACGTATATATACCAAATTGACATGTATATAATTTATATATAAATCAAAAAAAATAAAATATCAAAAATTTTAACAAAATTAAATAATTTCAAAATTTTACAATACGATTAAGAAACATCAATTAAAAATTTTGTTAAAAACTCACTAGATGCAAATTTCAATTGCTTTTGTATAACTAACAACAATACAAATATTAAAATTTTTTAAAACTACAATTAAATACAATTTTATAAAAAAAAACAAAGTGGTTCCATTTGAATATTATATTTAAAATATAACAAAATAAATTTACTATACTTATCAATATCGAAATATAGCTACTATAGACAATTTATAATGGAGAAAGTAATTATCTTGTATTTAATATAAAATAAATGTAGAAATAAAGTATATATACTACGACTATAGATTGATTCAGATAGGCATAATCCTAAAATACAAATAAAAAATTTTAATATAAATTAAATATAAAATTATTTTTAATATTATTTATAATATTCTTACCATCTTATATTATAATTTATAACACAAGTCATAAGTAATTGATAGGTAAATAAATGTCATTTGATGTCAAAAATATATTTTGCTTAAACTGTCAAAAATGTCACAATATATGCATTTTACATTTTAAATCACTTTTGAAAATTTTTTACAAAAAACGTTAAGGTATAGAAAAATTTTAGATTTTCACAAATAATGAAGGTTAAAAACCCAATGAACGCTTTGCTTGTTTCGCATGCTTATTTTAGCAGAAGCGGAAAAGCAAGTAAAGCAATTATAATCCAATGAAAACTTCAAAACATACATTTTGACATATTTCATATGTCAATTTTTTTATGGATTTCCAATTATAAATATCTACGTATTTTTTTTTATAAACTTAAACAAACAACAAAATCACTTGTGTACTACATGTAAACAAATTTTCAATTTAAAAAATTTAAATTCTCAAAATTTAATGTCAAAAGCGTAAAAAGCAAACGAGTAATTGAAATTTTTCAATTCAAAATTTTCCAGACATTATTCGCTTTACTCGCTTTGTTTATTGGATTTATTAAATATGAAATAATACATTTTATTGCAGACGTCAAAGCATTAGAAGCAAGCGAGGCATACAAAGCGTTCATTGAGCCTTTACCTTAAGAATTTATAATTTAAAAAAATTTTTAGTTTAAAATTTTTTCAAAAAAAAAATAGAATGATTACAGTATTCTATTCATGTGGAAGTATTGTGAAATGTCAATATTTTTTTTCAATATTAAGGATACTGTATTCTTTGGAAAAAATGTCAAAATCGTTTGTCAAATGTTAATATTCGAATATTGATACTTAAAGTATTTGTGTCGTAAAATGTATACATAGTTTTAAAAAAAATTAAATAAAAATTAATTAATGGTCAAAAAAAGTAATATATGTAAAAAAAATCAAATATTAATTAATTAATTTAAATTTCATGTACATATACAAATCTTATATTCTGTTACATTTATTTGTTTTTATCTCTTCCAAATGCTTCGAGAGCAAAGGCTCCATTAAATATTGAAACCTGTTATTCTTGTATTAATATACTTGTGGTACTTTATATGTAAATTTTTAAATTGCAATATTAAAACATTTTAAATATTAAAAAATAAATTAAATTAAATAAAAATAAACTACATAAAAATATTTACATAAATAATTTTATTTTATTTTTTTTTCAACCATTGTGAAAATTCTTACAAACATATTCTTATTTGATGATTTTAATTTTAAATTTTTTTTTGTAATATTATTATAATACTTATCTATAAATATTAATTACTTTCTAATGTTTTTATTTTATTTTTTTTTTTATTTTAACATTCATTTTTTTTTTTTAAATCATGATTTTGTTTGAAATATTTTACAAGCATCGCTTTAATGTATAAAAAAAAAAAAACAAATTATACATTTTTTTTTTTCTGTAAAACTTGCAAAGCTTCTGTTAACAGTTTTTATAAATAAAATTCAGTCAAACTTTAGCAAATCTATTCTTACATTAAATTTTATTTTATTACATAAAAATCCATCTTGTATTGTCCCAAAAAAATAAAAAAAAACACCAAAAATTCATCAATTAAAATAAATTTAAAAAAAAAAAAAACACAAGATCAATATCATCGTACCCCCTTTTTCGATTAAAAATTGCAAAAAATAGTGCAAGTTTATTGTAAATGTTTATTTTTTTTTTTTTATAGTGATGTTCAGAATTTTATAAACGTCTTGTTCATATTCTATCTAGCAAATTAAATTTTAACACTTAACATTTAATTTATTAAAAATAATAAAATAAAAAGCAAAAAATAAATAAAATAAATAATGCAGATATTAATTTATAAAATAATCTATTCGTTCGCCTAAAAATATGCAATATAAATTTATATTCATATTTTAAGCAAAGACAGCGTATAGATTGAAAATACTCTATTATTATATTATTTAATGATTATTATTAATTAAATTTTTTTTTCTTCTTTTCTTTTTTTTTTCTATCTCTTTTGAAAAAGATTCAACAACAGATGATGAATCAATACCAGAAGAACGAATATCAACACCAGATCGAGAATACAATTATCCGCGCGATCATATATCTAACTCTAGAGAACAAATAATTAAACCGCCAATACGTGATTCATCTGTGGGAGGAGGAGGTGGTGGTGGTGTTGGTGGTGGAGGACATCATAAAAACTTTTCAGATCGAAGACCGCCACAAAATTTACCACCACCAGTAAATAATAAATTATGAAAATTATGTTTTAAAATAATAATTTTATTTTATTTATTTTATTATAGCCTCATTCAGATACATCTAGCGCAGGTTCACCGCCAGCTGTTCATAGGAAAAATAATTATGAATTTACTGATATTTCTGAATTCCAAAGACCATGTAAACTTTCTTCTTACTTATTTATTTTTTTATTCAAATTTTATAGTATGTATTAGCATAAGCTCAACAAATACTAACACAATTATGATATAAATATATGTATTTTATTTTATATATTAAAATTTTATTTTGTTTTCTAACTTAAAATCAGTTTTAATTAAAAATGAATTTTTTTTTTTGTAGATGTTGCACCAGACGTAACGCAATTTAATAATACGAGGCGAGGAGCAGATCGTGTTACACGTTATGTAAATATTTCTGGTCAAGAGCCTGGTGATACTGGAACAGCTGGACGTTGGAAGGTTTCAGCTAAAATTCAACAGCTTTTAAATACTTTAAAAAGACCGAAACGTCGACCACTACCAGAATTCTATGAAGATAATGACATTGAATTAGAAATTGCAGCCAATCCAAAAGATCCTAATGCACCAAAACCAGAAGGCAATACAATGAGTCGAGTACAAGGAGAACAATTGGTTGTTGCTGCCGGTTTACCAAGAACTTTAGAAACAGCTTTACAACGTTTCGGAACTAATTCATTTAAATCTCCTGTTGCAACAGTTCTTGATCCAAATGGAAAATTAACAACTATGCTGACATATGGAAAATTACTTTCAAGAGCTCAAAAAATAGCTTATGCTTTAACAACAAAAGTATTTAGCAAAGGCCCAGAACAAATTACATTAAAACCAGGAGATCGTGTTGCTTTAGTTTACCCAAATAGTGATCCATTAAAGTAAATCTAAATAATATAAGTTTTTTTCCTATATAACATTATTTATATACATTTTGTTTTAGTTTCTTAACGGCTTGGTATGGTTGTATGTTTAGAGGACTAGTTCCATTACCAATTGAACTGCCATTATCTAGTTCCGATACGCCACCACAACAAATTGGATTTTTATTAAGTTCTTGTGGTATAAGCGTAGCCTTAACATCTGAAGCGTGCCTAAAGGGTTTACCAAAATCATCTACGGGTGAAATAGCCAAATTAAAAGGATGGCCTCGATTGCATTGGTTTGTGACAGAACATTTGCCAAAACCGCCAAAAGACTTTAATGTTAGCAATGTACGAATTGAAGAGAGCTCTTTAGCGTATATTGAATATGCAACCGATAAAGAAGGAAGTGTTATGGGTATAACTGTAACACGGCAAGCTATGATGAATCATTGTCGCGCTCTAACAATGGCTTGTCATTATACTGAAGGAGAAACTATTGTCTGTGTTTTAGATTTTAAACGTGAAGTTGGTTTATGGCATTCGATTTTAACATCTGTTTTAAATGGTATGCATGTTGTGTTCATACCTTACGCATTAATGAAATTACGTCCTTCTTCTTGGATGCAATTAATTACAAAATATCGAGCTTCATGCTGCTTAGTGAAAAGTCGTGATTTACATTGGGGTCTACTGGCCACAAAAGATCATAAAGATATATCTTTATCTTCGCTCAGAATGTTATTAGTAGCCGATGGCGCAAACCCATGGTCATTATCATCATGTGATCAATTTTTGAGTGTATTCCAAGCCAAGGGATTACGGGCCGATGCAATATGTCCATGTGCAAGCAGTTCTGAAGTTTTTACAGTATCTTTAAGACGACCTGGTCGAGCTTCAGGAGGATTTATACAATCAGCAACAGGTCGTGGAGTACTTTCTATGGCAGCTCTTTCACATGGTGTAGTGAGAGTCGATAGTGAAGATTCATTAACATCTCTAACATTACAAGACTGCGGACAAGTTATGCCAGCTGCTCAGATGGTTGTTGTAAGATCTGAGGGACCTCCAGTATTATGCAAAACAGATCAAGTATAATATAAATTATTAAAAAAAAAAATAAATATATAAAAAACCAATTAAATTTTTTAGGTTGGTGAAATATGTGTAACAAGTGGAGCCACCGGTACATCATATTACGGTCTTGAAGGTTTAACAAATTCTACATTTAAAGTGCAACCTCTATTGGACGACCCAGATTTAAAAGATCCAACAAATTCTGGAAAAACATTAGGTGATGAGTTTTATGTTCGTTCAGGTCTATTAGGATTTTTAGGACCTGGTGGTTTAGTATTTGTATGTGGTTCACGTGATGGTTTAATGACTGTTACTGGTCGTAAACACAACGCTGATGACATTATTGCTACAGTTTTAGCTGTAGAACCAATGCGTTTTATATATAGAGGTCGAATAGCAGTATTTAGTATTAAAGTACTGCGAGATGAAAGAGTTTGTGTTATTGCTGAACAAAGACCAGATTGTTCAGAAGAAGAAAGTTTTCAATGGATGTCAAGAGTATTACAAGCTGTCGATTCTATTCATCAAGTTGGTATTTATTGTTTAGCTTTAGTACCGCCAAATCATTTGCCAAAAACCCCATTGGGTGGAATACATTTGTGTGAAGCAAGACGACGTTTCTTAGAAGGTTCATTACATCCGGCTAATGTTTTAATGTGTCCACATACATGTGTTACGAATTTACCAAAACCAAGAGAAATTCATCAAGGTAAACACATTATTATTATTATTTTTTATTTTAGAATATATTAGCTTAAAAGCAAATATTGCTGAATCCCTTTTGATTTTTTTTTTTTTTTATATTTTAAATCTATTAATTTGTTTTAGTAAATATTTATTTCTTTTTCTTTAAGTTGTTGTAAGATAATTATCTCACTAATAATAAAGATTATAACAAGGTTTTCAATAATGCGTTTTTAAAATAGCAAAAGCTAGCACAAGCTTAAAATAATTGCTGTAGATACTAAAAATATTTTAGAGCTGTAACAAAATTTAATGCGGAATATCTGTTCAATCTGTTTTAAAAATAAAATAAAAAATTATCATTGTTTACTTTTTTGCCAAATAGCCGTAATTATACCTCATTATATTTAAAATATATTATTTATTTTGAAATAATAAATTTGAAATGAGACCCAAAAAAAAAATTTAGCAAATTTTTAAATTTAGAATTTACTTAAGAACAAAACGATATTTTAACTGTATATTTAATTAGGATGACGCAAAGTTTATCTTTTAACCTAAGGATCATTAGAATCCAATTAATTTATTAAGGAAATTTCTTAAACTTCAATCATAATACAATAAATTGAATATTATTTTTCCTTACTAATAGTTTTTTAAAATTATGAATATTAAGCTAAGTAATAAATTTATACCTTAAATCACTAATATAAACTTATAAAAATCAAATTAAACAAATTAAATATAAGATTTATAATTAATAAATTTAAAAATAAATTGAAAAAATAATTTTTATAAAATTGTATATTTATATTAATCCCAGTTTCCTAATTATATGATGAACAATAATTTTACTAATAATTAGTATAATTTCATTACAAAACTCAATAATAGATAATTAGTTTTTTAATATTCGTTCTGAAATGAACATAGTTGAAATTTTTAATCAACGATTTATTAAATTTCCGTTTTTCCGAAACCCTAATTATTTAAATTGTTCTTTAGTAATATTAGAATTTTAAAATTAAATGCTAAATATGTTTTTTTTTTTTTTTTTTGTAAATCTTAATAAATGACCATTAGAAGCGCTAAATAAAATACAAAAAAAAAAAATAAATTTAAATTTTAAACATAGAGTAGCACACAAATTTAAAACAATTGGCTATTTGCATTTAGTTAATTTTCTATTTTAATTTAATAACATATATTTAATTCTAATTTAACACATTTGGATTGCATGTTTTTTTTCAACTTGTTTTCTAAATTCAATATTAATTATATTTTATTTCCTTAATTTCTTTGGTTCATTGTGTTTTAGATTATTTGTTTTATTTAATTAAAAAAAAATTGGCATTATTAAATTATACTTTAATTTTTCTTATTATTTATCATACGGTCATTGGTGTAAGGTTTCTATTTAAAAAAAAAAAATCGTTATAAATCAGAAACATATAAACTATTGAGACATTTTATCAAGAAAAATTATATGAATTTAGTTTAATTAATCCCTATTAATTTCACATTTTTTTTTTTAAATTTACACTTAAAGCACAATTTATTAAAAGATAATCTAAGATTATAGATCTTAATTCATTTGACTATTACAAACTGATTTGAATAAAATTTACATCAAAATTTAAGTATTGTCGATTCACAATTTTCTATTAATATTCTACATAAAATTAATAAAATACAATTACTTTAAATAATCTTTAAATTTAAAATTGTTGTTCTGATTTTATTCAATGTATAGTTACAACTTTATTAAACTGCTTCTAGATAACTAAAAACACATGCTATTAGTAATTGCTTTTGCACTCTACTTCTACTTTAAATCGTATATTTAAATAGTTTTGTTTTAGAGCAGTTAATTTTTTGTAAACTTATTTAATAATTAATAGAATTGACTCTGATTAGATTTGAACTAATAGTTAGTAAGATCCGGTTTAATTAAATTGAATTTGACTTTTATCAATTTTTAATTGCCATAATCAAAAAAATTTCAATTAATTAAGAAAAACTATCGGAAAAATTCTTTTATACGTTGTTTAGTTTAGATTTATATTTTCATAAAAATTTGACTCAAAATTTTTAAAACTTTATTTCAATAAAATAGTTTACCATTGACCATAGAAAAAAAAAAACAATTTTAATAAGTATTTTATTATTTTATTAGTAAAAAAAAAAAATTAAAAACGACAATTATATTTGGTTTCTTTTGGCTTATATTTTATTTTATTGAATTTATTTTCAAAAACTATGTATACAGATGTATAATTAAAATTAATTAATTTTAAATGAATTATAAAAAAAAATATAGTAAAAATCTTGTATACATAGTAATTATGGTAAATATTTACAAAATGGTTTCTTTGTTTATAATATAAAGTTTATAATATAAACTTAATTTAGATGACATTTCCAATACAATTATCAAGAAGGGTATTTAACAAGTTTTACGATTGGAAGTAAAAGTGTAAAAATTAAAATTACTCATAAAACTAATAAATTTTAAAGTAATTTTATTATTAATAACCAAAGTTGAAAAAACCAAATTCATTTAAAAATAAATAAATTTTATCTTAAAAAAGGACTAAGTTCACGTGAAAAGAGTATACACATTATTAATTTTTTTTTTAGATTATATAATAACAAATTTAATTAGTTAGTATATGTTGCTTACAAGCTCCAACTAGCGCTAACATCTACGAGCCTTCGGCTAATGGATAAATATACACACGTACTCTAAATAATATAATAATATTATATAATATTTATTTGAAACTTTCAAAAGTTTCTTTTACATTACTTTATTTCCTTTCTCTTTACTTTATTTATGTGTATATTATACATAAAATTTTAAAATATTTTTACAACTGTAATTTTTCTTAAACGTCAAAATTATACAAAAATGTGTCACATTTTGTGTAGTTATACGGGCTTTCAATGGCTTTTTTTGTGTAAGACAAAAGTTACAATTTTATTTAAATTTACTCAAATTTGATACGAGTTTAGTTTTATACAACAAACACATATCATATAAGTGATTTGTCATTTTATAAAACGTGAACTTTTTAAACTGCTCTATAATTTAATATATAAGGCCTTATTTTTTTTTTAAATCTGAGAAGAACTGTCAAAAACATGAATTGTCAAAAAAAAAAAATCGTAATTTTTTGCTCAGAGCTTGTGATTTGTGTTTTTTTTTTTAAATCAGAGCGCGCTCAGATGCAAGTTCAAATATTTCGAGTATGGCTGAACAAAATAAAATACAGACATTTTGACGTTTGTTTAAGATTATACTTCTGGGCGCTCAAGACATGGGATTCGTGCTTTTTTTTAATCAGAGCGCACTCAAAGCGTGCTCTACGTTCTAAGTTCAAATATTTCGAGTCCGGTTGAGCAAAATTAAAATACAAAGACATTTTAACGTTTGTTTAAGATTATACTTGTAAAATAAAAGTCAAAATGTTTTGTTTATTTTAAGTTATCCATTTTTAATATAATTTTTTGACAATTTAAAACGTAACTAAAATAAAAATGAAAGTTATTTTTTAAATCGTATTTATTATGAAAAAAAATTTATTAAAAAAAAAATCCTATAATCCTTTGAAAATATGCAATAAGTGTCAGTTGTGTCACAACATTTGTTCACAATAGGTACTTTCGAAGTTTAAATAAAAATTTATTTAACCCATTCACAATTAATTTTTTATACTTTTTATTCCCAATCTTAAAATTGCCCAATATACGATGTATGTATGTTCTAGCATAGATTATAATATTATAAATCAATTAATTCAAATTATATCTTCTGTTTTAAAAATTGGAACGAAAAAAAAAAATTTCAAAATTCATTTTAAATACAACAAAGTAACCATTTTGAAATAACTTACCACCATATACATATATCTTATTGTTATAATTCTGTAAAATTAGTTTTGAAAAATTTATATAATTAAAAAAAAAATCATTTTTACTTATTTTTAGAACAAAAAAAAATATTAAAAATTATTTAAATTAATTTTTTTTTTTTGTTTTTATAAAAGAAAAAAACAAAAATTTTTTATGTACTATTTTTTTCTAAGTTTTATATTTTTTCTTCTTTTTTTTCCATTTATTCGTATGCTGCTCTTGCCTCGAATCGAAACAATAATTTTTTTTTTTAACACAAAAATTTAAACTAAAAAACCAAAAAAAAAAAAAAAAAAAAAAAATTTGTAAATAAAAATATTACTTATGTGTAAATAAAATAATAAACATTTTATGCAATTTTATAAATAAAAATTTCTTTAACAATGCCCCGCATTATAATTTTTTTTTTTGTATATTCAATTAATAATTAAAATTGCTTTACCGTTAATATATACCGTTATATACTAATACAAATATATATTTAAATGTTTGAACAACAACAACAACAATAAAAAAAAAAAAATCAAAACAAAACAAAAATGCAAATTATTATTTTATATATAACTGTAAATTGTAACTGTACTGTAAAATTATGTGAATGTAAATTTAATTTATATATATATATATAAACGACAATACTTAACTGATTTTTCATTAAAAACAACAAAAAAATAAAACTTTGTTTGGGACCAAAATGTTTAATTTGAAATTATTTTATAAAAAACTAATTTTGCACTACAAAAATCATTAATGTGCATAAATATTAATTTAATTAATAACTAAATCAAAATAATTTAATATTTAATTTTAATATTTAATTAAAATAAAAAAAAAAAAAAACTTTTTAACCACTAAAAACACAAAATGTTTCTCACAAACACATTTCATAATATACATATATATGTATATATGTGTGTAAAAATAAAAAAAATCATTCATTTTTGTTTGTAATTTATTTTGTTTGTTTCAATATTATTATTGGTTGTTTTTTTTTTTTTTTTTTTCTCTTCATATTTATTAATTATAATATAAATACTAACAATATAATTAATATTAATTAATTAATTAAATATATAAAATTAATTTTGTAATATTAATTTTATATATTCTTGGCTTTTGGAATCAATTTCTTTAATTATGTTTTTTTTTTTTTAAATTTAATTTATTTTGTGATTTATTCTTTTTGGTCATAATATAATTTTCAAATTAATACCACCTACTTCCATCCACCCACCCCCACCCTACTTCTTCATATTTCACATATATATATTTAATAAATTAATTCAATAAATAATTTTCACAAAATAATTTATAAATAAATAATGGATTTAAAATAACAAAAAAAAAAAAAAAAATCTAAATTACATATATTTATTTTTAAATATACATATATATGCAATTAAAAATATATAACAATATACATATTTAAAACTATATACATATATATATAATATAACGGTTGCATTCGTCCAAAATTTATTTTTTTATATTAAAAAATTTTTAAAAAAAAAAAAAATTAAAATTAAAATAATTTAACGCTAAACTTATTACCCATACTCTGTTTTTTGATATTGTTTTTTTTTTGTTTTTTTTTTTGCAACATTTAATTAATAATTAAAAAAAAAATTTTCAAAATTAAATTTAAAATTATAAAATAACAAAAAAAAAAAAAAACATGCAATCCCTTGTCTGATAAAAAAAAAAACAAAAAACGTTAAAATTAAAATCAAAATCAAAAAAAAAAAAAAAAAAAAAATAAAATTAGGAGTGCAACCACCAACTACAATTAGTAGTAGCTCATCTGGATGTGGTATTACAGACACTTCAGTTGGACCAGCATCAGTTATGGTTGGAAATTTGGTACAAGGAAATCGTTTAGCAGTCGCTCAAGGACGTGATATCGGTTTATCGGAAGATAGTGAAAGAAAGGTTAGTTATGCATATTATATATGCATACTTTTAGGAGTAAATTATTATTAGATCACAATTTCAAAGATTTATTTATATTTTACTTTTTACTCTTATAATAATTAAGCATTTAAGGAAATTTGTAATTTTGTAAATTTTGTGAAAATTTCTATAATTAATAATAACTCACCTTTATTTTCAAAGCATCAACTTATAACGGGAGTTTTAAGATGGCGTGCCAATAGCTCACCAGATCATGTATTATATACTTTATTGAACTCAAAAGGTAAATTTTAGTTTTAATATCAATAATTAAGTTTATTATGTATTAATTTTAAATTAATTATATTTTGTAAATATTTTGAAATGTTGGCAACACTTTTAAAAATTATTATGTACATATTTATTTGTAAAAATACTACTAATAACTTCAAATTAAATATCTCTATTTTAATACGAAAATATTTTATTAGGAACCGTTGCAAAAACATTAACTTGCTCAGAATTACATAAAAGAGCTGAAAAAATTGCAGCACTTTTACAAGAAAGAGGAAAAGTTGAACCAGGAGATCACGTTGGTAAGAAATTTATACAAATACTCAAAAAAAAAAAAATCGTAATAAATTATTTTTTTTTTTTATTCAAATTTTTAGCTCTCATCTTTCCACCGGGTTTAGATTTAATTTGCGCATTCTATGGCTGTTTATATTTAGGTGCTGTTCCAATTACAATAAGACCACCACATCCACAAAATTTAATAACAACATTACCAACAGTTAGAATGATTGTTGATGTTTCAAAAAGTGGCATTGTATTATCAATACAATCAATAATAAAATTATTAAAATCACGTGAGGCTTCTGCATCAATTGATCCTAAAAGTTGGCCACCAATATTAGATATTGATGATAATCCAAAACGTAAATTAGCAGCTATTGCAAATGCAACATTAGATTCTACAGCATACTTAGATTTTAGTGTATCAACATGTGGTCGTTTAAGTGGAGTTATTATTAATCATAGGTTAATTTTATTTTTAATAAGCATACTTTATAAACATTGAAATTTAAAATTTTTTTTCTTTACAGGTCATTATCAAGTGTTTGCGCAAGTTTAAAACTTGCTTGTGAATTATATCCATCACGACATGTTGCACTTTGTTTAGATCCATATTGTGGTTTAGGTTTTGCTATGTGGACATTAATAAGTGTTTACAGCGGACATCATTCAATATTAATTGCTCCATATGAGGTTGAAGCAAATCCCAGTTTATGGTTAGCTACATTATCACAATATCGAGTTAGAGATACTTTTTGTTCTTATGGTGTAATTGAATTATGTACAAAGGCATTAAGTAATTCAATACAAGTACTGAAACAACGTAATATTGATTTAAGATGTGTACGAACGTGTGTTGTTGTTGCCGAAGAAAGACCCAGAGTTCAATTGACACAACAATTTTGTAAATTATTCCAAGCATTAGGTTTAAATACACGTTGTGTTTCAACATCATTTGGTTGTCGTGTTAATCCAGCAATTTGCGTTCAAGGAGCCAGTTCAGCAGAAAGTGCTCAAGTATATGTTGATTTAAGAGCATTGCGTAATAATCGAGTGGCATTAGTTGAACGTGGTGCACCAAACTCATTATGTCTAATTGAATCTGGTAAATTATTGCCTGGTGTTAAAGTAATTATTGCCAATCCTGAAACAAAAGGACATTGTGGAGATTCTCATTTAGGTGAAATTTGGGTAAGTTAAAATCAATACATAATTTGAAAAAAAAAAAACTTTAATTTATTTAAATTTTATAAATTTTAGGTACAATCACCACACAGTGCTAACGGTTACTTTACGATATACGGTGATGAAACTGATTATAATGATCATTTTAATGCAAAATTAGTTACTGGCTCAACAACTGAAGTATATGCAAGAACAGGATATTTAGGATTTTTAAGGCGTACTGAATGCTCTCAAGCAGTATCT
Source organism: Dolichopus griseipennis (assembly GCA_963082915.1). NCBI lineage: Eukaryota > Metazoa > Arthropoda > Insecta > Diptera > Dolichopodidae > Dolichopus > Dolichopus griseipennis. The sequence continues at coordinate 20,236,972 of OY720443.1, forward strand.
ATATTAGATGAAACGACACCAAGTATCGCTAGTCGCGATAGTGATAGTGAATCAATACATTCAATGAATCAATTACAACATAATATATCATCAATGTCAATTGGTGGTGGAAGTACTAGTATTAGTAATAGCGGTAGACTTTTGGGTGATAATATTACTGTTCCCAATGCCGATCAAGAATTACACGATGCTGTTTATGTTGTTGGAGCAGTGGATGAAGTAATATCATTACGTGGAATGAATTATCATCCGATTGATATTGAAAATTCTGTATTAAGATGTCATAAGAAAATTGCTGAATGGTATGTTTTTTTTTTTTTAATTTATACATTTTTTTTTTATAATCAATAATAATAATAATAATACAAAAAATGCAATTTATTTTTTGTAGTGCCGTTTTTACATGGACAAATTTACTAGTCGTTGTTGTTGAATTAGATGGTAATGAATCTGAAGCACTTGATTTAGTTCCACTTGTTACAAATACAGTACTTGAAGAACACCAATTAATTGTTGGTGTTGTTGTTGTTGTAGATCCGGGTTAGTAAAATTTATTATAATTATAAATTTACAATACCTTAATTTTTTTTTTTTTTATTTAATAGGTGTTGTTCCAATAAATAGTCGAGGCGAAAAACAAAGAATGCATTTACGTGATGGATTTTTAGCTGATCAATTAGATCCTATATATGTTGCATATAATATGTAAAATGTTTATATTTTTCGTTTATTGTTTTTTGTATTTGCATAATTTTTTTTTATGATTTTTTATTTTATTTACGACAAAAAAGTTAATAATGTTTTAAAAAAGGTTTAAAATAAAATTTAATACATGCAATAGTTGTAGAATAGAATAGTAGTAAAAACAAAAAAAAAAAAGCGCAACACGATCAATTTAAATACTAATCTTAATGTTTCAAAAAAATATACAAACAAAAGCCGAAATTATTGAAATTTAGAATAAAAAATAAAACAAAATTATAATTAATATAAATCAATTATGTAATTAAGAATACAAAAGAATAGTCGAAAAAAAAAATCTGCAATTAAAATGAAATGTTAAATATTAAAACAATTTTAATTAATAATTAAATTTATATTTCATTATGCAGCTTTGAGAAACAAATTGAGTTAATTTTATTTTAAAATAATTTTATTTTGTGTTAGAAAATGTGACAATTAAAATCTGTCATATTTAAAGTTCAATAACCTTGACAGTTGACAGAACTTTCGTTATTGAAATTGTATTTTTTTAACGTTTTCTAACGCAATTAATTTATAATAATGAACTTAATTTAAAAAATTAAATAATAACCATTTTTATTTGATTAAAAAAATTAAAAAAAAAAAAAAATTATAATTTTATTTATAGACGGTTGTTTTGAAAATAACAAACATACAAAGATAATATTTGACATTTCATTTTTGAAAAATCGCCGCCATTTTAAAATTAAGTCATTCTTAATTAGAAAATTATAAAATATTATATTATATACATTTATAGTCATTGTTCTTTAATTTTTATATATATATATATTTTTTTTTTAATTATTGATTGTTTCTTAATTTTTTATTTCTATAAGGCCAATAAAAATATATATATATATATATAATTAAAATTAAACAAAATTGTACGACATTTTGAAAATAACAAATTAAAAAAAAAAAAGCATAGAACTTTTTTTTAAAATAGGAGTATATAGATTTTACAAATTTTTTGTAATTACTTTAAAATGATAAAAAAAATAAAATTAATTAAAATTGACAAACAATAAGTAAAATTAATAAATAAATTAAAAAAAAAAAACAAATGTAACAAAATTAGCAATAATTATACCAGAATATATAATATATACATATATATCTATATATAATATAATAAAAGTAAAATTAAAATTTCTCGTATTAATTATGTAAACATACAAAATTATATATAAGAAATATATTATTTAGTAATTTCTAGCTTAAGGTAATTGCTATAATTATATACATATATATACATACATACAATGTAATAAATATATTAAATCTAAAAACAAATTTTTAATTTTTGTACAATTTTTAAAATGAATCAACTAATTAAAATAAATAATTATTAAATTTAAAAGCAAAAAATAATAAAATTTATATAGGATTGATTATATATGGATTTTAAGATATAAATACATTTAAAATGTATAAATTAATATGTATATATACAATATAATAAACATATACATTAATATACATATAATGGCATTAGGTTCCACATAAAATTAAACAATTTAATTATTGATAAAAATAAAACAAATTTTTTAAATTAAAATTTTTAAAAAATATTTTTAATTCTTTTTCTTTCATAAAATACACAAAAGAAATAAAAAAATATTTAATACAAAAAAAAAAAAACGAACAAATTAAAACATACGACAAATAAAATTTTTTTTTAAATTTAATGTTTTTATTACTAAAAAAAGAAATATAAAAAACAAACAACAATTTAATTATTTATTTCTAAAAATAAATTTAAAATTAAAAACGAAAAAAAAAAATAATGTAATAAAAGAAAAAAATATTATAAAAGTTAAATTTATATAATATTGGGTATATGTTTAAAATTAAACTATAGATTTGCTACAATTTTGTTTTTTTTTTTAATAATAACTTTTTATTAATATAACTCCTTATTATAATTATACATGTATAATATATTAAATATATATATACAAATTTATGCATATTTTGTTTAAAGAAAACACAAAAAAAAAAAACCAATTAAAACTAATAATTAGCATAAATATTAATATTTAAGAACTTATACGCAAAATACATGTATACACAAATTTATACAATATACAAAAAATTTTTTGTTTTTGATTTTTCTTTATCTAAAGTGATAGATTTTTTAGGACCTATACAAATTATTATCATTTTAAAGGAAATTGTAACTCATCATGTGCTTCTAAGTTCTAGCCACCTAATTTATTATACAAAAAAAAAAACAATAAAACTACTTTCATAAAAAAAAATCATCATTTTAATAAATTTAGAACCCAACCCATCATTTTTGTTTTAAACAAATTGTATGTTACTGCAATAGAAATTATATTTTTATATTCATATATTTTATATTCAAGCTCTTGTCATGCAACTTATAAAAATTGTAAACTGGTCGCAATTAGTTCACCTTGAACTTTAAACATTAATATTAATTAAAAGGGAATCCAAATGTGCCCAAATAAAATACAAATGTGTCCAAATAAATTTCACTTGGTTTTTACATGAGTAAAATTAATACCAAAGAGCTCAAACAATTATATCTGAACAAGTAAAAATAGAATATTTTAATCTAATTTTTTAAAATAGGTAGGTTGAGGTGGCATGTAGTATTATTTGCTCTTGTATAAGTAAAGATCCTAATTTTGCAAATTATTTGTATCTTAATTTATTCCCATATTTTCAGATTAAAAGAATGACCAGTAATTAAAAACTTTTTTTTTAATTAAAGAAACTGGAAAAAATGAAATATTTTTTTAAAATTGCGAATAAAAATCTTTATATAAAGTGGCCAGTTAATTGTTTAGTGGAATTAATTTCTATTTAAAACAAATTTAAAGCATTAAGATTTCTTTCTTATATTTAATATTTAACTAAAATCATTTTAGTTTAATATAGATTTGTTTTAAATTATATATTCAATTTTAAGATTTTCAACTTTTTCTTTATTTAATTTTCTTTAATTAAAAAATAATTTTGTTTTATTTTAATTTAAGAAATTTAATTAATATATTAATAAATAAATGTTTGTGATTTTCCCTTCAGTAAAAATATTATTAATTATTTTATAAATATTACATTAATGAATATAAAAATAAATTAATAATTATTAAAAAAAAAAAAAAAATACATTAATTATTAAAATTTTTATCATACATATAAATATATATTATCATGTATATGTTATATATGTATATGTATAATAATGAATAAACATAATAAATATTAGTTTATATATAAACCCGTATATATTAATTTAGTGAATAAAAATTTCTAATAGTTTGTCTCGAAAAAATAAAATAAATAATTATTAGTAAAAAATAAATGTTTTTTTTTTATTTTAAAACAATGAAAATCAAGTTTATTTTTAAGTTGATTGAAGTTTATTATGTTTTTAATTGAATAAAATAAAAATACAATAAACTTCAATCAACTTAAAATCTCGTCTATTTAACTTCTAGTGAGTAAGGAAGAATTTTGTATTTTTTGAAAATTACAATATTTAGGGTAAGAATTTTGCTAATAACACTAATCATAAATTTAAAATTTCGGATATTTATTCTGAACAACGATTTTGAAAAGAAAGGTTAACATTCTGGCGATCCTATGCATTACTTACCAAGTTGGTTATCCTAATACAAAACAAGTTTTGAAGTTAAATATTTTTACTATGTACAAATTGTATGAGTTTAATTGCAAAATGCCAAGTAATTTCGCCTCCAACTCTACGTATATTTCAGACAATTGAACTACTTTTTACCAAAAGACTTATCCTAATGCTAGTTAGTGTAAAATTAAAAGTTCACCCTTTTCAGAAACTTTTATGTTTATATTAAGTGGTTCGATTGAAGATTTTTTGTGAGTTGTGAACTTGTTGATCGTAATTGTTGATGTTGGTTCACTTGCATTCACTTGAAGTTCGGGCATTACTACGTTTAGAGCAAATAAATAATATTTTAAATTTTTTTTCTGGAATCGTATTTTTGAGGTATAAAATATATGAAAATGGAATCAATTTGCTGTTTTTTTTTTAGTACAAACATATTTAATAAAGAGGATTCAAGTGTTTGTTTCCAAAATGAATTGAAAAAGATTAGAAGACCTTTGGGTTTATGTTTTGCTGTAAAAATTTTAAACATAAAAATTAAAGTTGTCTTTTTTTGTAATTGAATTATAAAATTTTTCTTGTATTTATTGTCCTTATTTATAAAAATTAATACAGTTAACATTAATATTAATAAAAAAAAATAAATAAATAATTAAATTCACAAAATCGGATCCCACCCGGGAAATAATAATGCTAAATTTACTTCATTTCTAGCTTCAGAAATTAACTTTTCAACTTGTGTGCAAACTGAAAATGAACCAATTTGTTTATCATTTCGACCTTCTAATTTACTTTGTACTCGCATTAGTGCTCTATGAGCTGATGAATTTTCAACATTATCTTCACTGTTTTCACATAAATCTTTTATTTCTTCGCATTCATTATGCTCATTTATTCTTTTTGTAATTTTGTCGTTTAAGGACCAACTATATAACGGATCATATAAAAGAACTTCTAATATAGTTAATAAAACTTGTTGATTATCACGTAAAATTTGTAAAGTTTGTTCACAAGATTTTTTAAAAATACCATTTACATCACAAATACCCATCGGAGAAACAATTTCCCTCGTTAATCTAAATGGCACTGTTTCTGGTGTAGGCATCACAATACCCTTTTCAAAAGCTATACCAAAATCTATATGTATAACTTCAGCAGTTTTTTCATCTAATAAAATATTTTGACAATGTCTATCACCTAACCCTAAAATATAACCAATCATAGATGTTGTAGCTACACTATTCATATAAGCAAGACGGCGTTCGAACCATAAACCTGGTATTTTAAATTTTTCAAAAAAGAAATAATGTAAAACTGGTTTAATCTTTTTACAAACTTCCTGGAAAATTTTTACACGAACTTCTGGTTTTTCTTTTTTATATTTCATTAATATAGCTCGACATTCTTGAGGACTTTTATCTTCAGGTCTATATTTAGCATGAGCCCCGCTTGCTCTATTTTTTCCACATAAATAATAGCTTAATGTTGTTGTATCAGTACACCATTCCAGCAAACCACTCCGTTTCGACAAGGGAATAACTTTATATGTACGAATTGATAAATCTGAATTATTCTTACTTTGTATTAATAAGTCATTGACAAATTTTAAAACATGAAGCATAATGGAGTCCTGCCGAAGATCATCGTTCCCTAAATTATTTTTATTAAATTTAAAAAAAATTTATCAAAAACCATAAAATATAAAATTATGAAAATTGTACCTTTTAATAATTGTGGTCTTTTAACACCATCAGAACAATTGCAATATATCTTTTTGGGAGCATTAATACCACCAACAGGCTCATATTCTGAATCCCAGCCTCTAATTGTTACAATTTCATAATTGGAATATTCATTTACAACTGGTCGAATTTCTAGATTCACAGTTGGGCAATGAACGTGATCTAAATTTTTCATTTTTTGTAACTTATGAGATAAACTAAAATCTCGAATTGTTTTGGTTGAACCAGGTTCTTGCATATTCCAATAAGCACATTCAATCAAATTTATAAATACTTGATGAGTTTGTTTAATTATTTCAGAACAAGCTTTATCTTTTTTTAAAGAATCCAAAATTTTTTTTATTCTTTGCCACCTTATATCATTATTATTGTTGGTATTTGATTTATGACCAAAATACTGCAAGTCTTCATTTGCTGTATATAAACACATAATATGATTTAAAGTATGATAAGGATGTTCTAAGGCACATTTAATAATAATTTTTGTTAACACTTCAATAAATTTATTTTCATTCGAATTTAATTGTGCTGTTAGCTGACTCAAAACACATAAAAATTTATAATTAGGTATTTCAGAATTTTTAATTATCTCACAAATATCTCCGTTAGATTTATTTGAAAACCAAAGATTGATAATTCTATATATAACTGCAGATTGAATTGTATTATCCATTTTACAATATTCGATATAATTTTTTAACGCAAGTTCTAAATATTTATTTCGACTATTTTGAAAATATTCAATATAATTTGCATCTATTTTAGCATTCCTGTTTAACATCATATAACATTCATTTTTAGCTCTAAAGTCTGCTGCAGTAGGATCAATTTTATGTTCCATGATATTTTTTTTAATTGTTTCAGCATCACTACGATGTTTTTCCATAATTTCAATAGACTTTTGAAAATTCTCAGATTTTATATGCTGTTCAACATTTTGATATTCACGATTTGCGTATTCAGCAATATTATGATATAATTTTTTCTTAATCCGATTGTAGTTTTTCATATCCAGAAACTTAACTGTGCCTTTATCGAACATTTCTCGCAGTTCTATAATAAAAAATAAATGAATAATTATTTAAATATAAATTAAATATTTATTAAAAAAAACTTACTTTCAAGCCTCATCTGAGCTTTACCAAAATATTTTCCATAAATTTCATTGAAAGGTTCATCATTATCATCTGCTAAATAACATCCTAATAATCTGTTAGCATCAATTTGATATAATATACTGTGTTCAGTTGGCGATTCTTTAATTTTATTTTGCAAAATAGCAAATGCGGTAGCTTTCCTACCAGTTTTCTTACAAATTTCCGCTTTAATTATTTCTATTTTCGATTTTACTTTTTCCTCAATATCTGCTAAACTTTTCAATTTAGACAAATAACGTTTGGCTAAACAAAAGTTCTCATTTAAATTATAATTGTAACAATTTTCTACCATATTCATTAAATATAATGCTATTATATTTGAACCGTTATGATATTCAGAAATTTTTCTCTGTGCTCTAGTACCTGATAATTCATATAATGCAATTTTTTGAGCGATTATGCGTTCTTTGTTTCCAAAATTACCATATTTCATATCGCATTCCAAGTCCCAATTAAGTAATATCGTTTCAGAATTAGTTAAACATTTTCCAGTTGAAGAAAATTGAATAACTGAAAATTCCTCAATTTGACGAAGTAACATTAAATTCGTCAAATGCTTATAAAAATTTTGAACAGATTCAACACTCGATTCTTTAAGAATTTTAATTATAACGTTTTTTGCAGCTTCTACTGAACGAATAGTATTTGTTTCATCTTTCTCCTTTATAGCTTTAAGGGCAGCATAATGATTTTTTTCAAATTGATTTTCTAAATTTTCTACGTTATTTTGATTAATTTTTATGCCATTATCTAAAACCGGAATATCCCAGTTTCCAAGACGCCAATATATTTCATAATCAATTTCATCTTCTGCTAGATTTGCACTATTTTGAAGAGTTGTTGATAATGATAATAATCCATTTCGCTTAAGAATATCAATAAGAAACTTTGAATTGTGTAAAGAATTTGAGGCATCCTTTTCTGAAATAATAATTATTAATATTACAAAATTGAACATGTGTAATTTAAAATCTACCAATCAAAATATCCATCCAGTCGTTATTATTATTGTATAATTCAATTTGGGAATCTATTGGATCAAGAAATCCATTAATAGCATCTTTACAATCAATTGCTTTAAAAATTGGTAAAGCAATTTTTTGAAACATCGGATTTTTCAATAGTTCACTATTTGTAACACTAGAAGAAGGGTCATCTTTTTGATTTAATGCCCATAATTCTAAATAAAGAATTGCTAAAAAATAGGCTTGTTGATATGCTGCTACATTAGCCACATTAAGTAAGTTTATGGAAATATTGAAGTTATTTTGAATTCGATACAATTCCGTTATATCTAACATTAATTTTATTGTACGTTTATTTATATAATTTCTATTAGAACAATTTGTACTTAAAATAACATCATTAGTTTGGGTGTAAAAATGATCCAACATATCAATTAAAATTGTATGAAATCCTTGACTATTTTCCAAAAGAATTGCAATTAATGGCAATATTATAAATTCACAAAATTCAAAACTTTCACTTGATAATTTTTCAAATTCAACTAAATTTAAGCTTTTAAAAATTTTTGATGTAAAGCATCTTAAAAATATTTCGTAAAATTGTTGATTTGAATTTTCACGTAATAAATTTTTTAGATTTATTTCCGTTTTAATTGTGTATTCAATTTCATATGATTTACGCAAGTCTTTATTTCTCAAGAAAGGTTTTAAGAATTTTTGATTTTTATTATCAAGTTCAAATTTTTTCGAATTAGCTATAAAATCGGCTACTGCTAAGGTGAAACCATACGATGTAGGATTATATATAAATATAATTTTTTCAATTCCTTGAACGGTTCTTTTTTCGAAATCATCACAATTTTGAGTAAAAATCGAACTTGAACTTTCATTCAAAAAAGCATATTTACTTGTAAAAATTGGACCAATTGCTCCTAAGCATTCTAAAGCACATTTGGCTTCTTTTTCTGCATTATTTATAATGATATCAATTAAAATGTTTAACAATCGTAATATATATTCCTTTTTTTCAATATTTTCAGTTAGTTCTTTAAACTCCTTTTTCTTTTTTGTAATATTTAATGATAATTTTGAGATGATATATGATGTTTTTGTTTTACTAATAATAAATTCATCTAAATCTTCTGAAATAGTTTTCTTGGTGACTGAAGGCAGTTTTTTGCAATGTATTTCAATAGATGTACCTTAAAAAATAATAAGAAAAATATGTTAAAATCTAAAACATTTTTTATAAAATTCATGTGTACCCATAAAAATTTCCTTTTCCATTAGCGGTTCTAAGCGATTTAATAATTCATTTTTCGATTCAATAATCCAGCAAAAAACATTTTCTAAAAAACTTAAACAAATTTTAAGTTTTTCTTCAATTTCATTATTACTTTCAGCAATTTCTATAATTTGATTTATTATTTCAAAAATTCCATCTTCTAACAGATTTGACCAACTTATTAATTTTTTTAAAAACTTCTCCACAAAATATATTATTGCTTTAAAGATATAGAAAATGTTCGAAAAGTTTTTTAATATTGATGAGGTAAAATAGATTACATCGTTTGCAAAGAACCATTTTAATTCATCTTCGATCTCTTTTATATCTAATAAATCAATTATAGTAATATATCGACAAATCCATAAAAGTTTTTCAGTTGTAAATTTGGAATTGAAAATTTCCCATTTAAGTTTTTCATTTAATTTTACTATTGTAAATGAATTACTCAAAGCAAAGTTAGAAAATTTTATAATTTTACCAGTTAAGTTATTTAACGTTCTTTGTAAAATATGAAAATCAAAATCTTCAATATTAGAAAAATGTGTCTGACAATTAATTAATTCTTGAAATTTTTTATTATCTGAATATTGACTTAACAAATGGAAAATTACATCATATAATTTCAGTGATTTCCCCATTGCCGTTAAATTAATCTTATAACTTAAATAACTTTCCAACAGTTTATTTACTTCTTGAATATAATCTCTATTAATTAAAACATAATCACTATCTGAAGTTATGATATTTAGACTGTATGGTAAAACGAAGGCATAAGATTTTTCAAGATTCTGTTTTAGGAATGTATCTTTTTTTTTGTTGGTTTTATTTTCAATTTCTGAAATATATTTCTTATTATTCTTCAATGAAATAAATATAAACTCTATTAAATTAGTTTTGTAAAATGTATCTTCGTTTGGACTACACAAAAACCAAGGAATTTCATTTAGTTCAAAATTTTGCTTTAACCAAAATGATATCAGTTTTTTAGATGAAACGGAAACTAAACTTTCAAATTCGCAATTGAAATATTTAGCAAATTCATTTATATGCTGTTTAGCAAAAAAATGTTCATTTAATTTATTATTTTTACAAAAATCAACTAATTCAAGAAAACCAGATTGTCCATTTATGTAACTAAACCCAAACAATGCAAAAAATAATTGAATTATTGCTGAATTTGTATTAAGTCTTTCATCTGAATTCATTTCATCATCATTATCATTATTCATAAGTGAAATCCAATTAATGCTGTTATACAATTTTTTTGAAAATTCAATATATTCTTCAGAAATTGGTGCAAATTCTGATAACCATGAGACATCCAATAAAAATGAAACACATTCAATTACACTAAACTTTACAATTAAAGAAGTACATGAAAAGAATTTTCCAATTGAAGATGTGTAGAGTTCACGTATATCTGAAATCAAAATAGAATTAGCAATTTTTTTAATTATATAATTGTCTTTAATTAAAATATAAAAAAGTATACCTTCATTATTTAAAATTAAATCTGGATACATTTTAGCAATATCTTTAAATAATAATATAACCTTAGCATTAAATATTGAGTGGAATTTCGATTTATAACAAATTTTTAAAAAACTTGATAATATTACGTACACATCAGATATATTATCAGAAAAGTTTTTAAATGACATACATATATTTAATAATGTATCTATAATTTTTGTACTTATATTCAAATTATTGTGATGCATTTTACATATAAATTCTAAATTTTCTAAAATCCAGTTTGGTATTTCTTGATCTAAGAACTCATTTTTCCTTATGAGATAAGGCAAAACATCGAAAAATATATCAATATTTTCAAGGTTGTTAGTTTTATTCCGGTTTGTTTCAGTGAAATCGTATTCTTTTAAAATATCAAAAGTATTTTTCTTGAACCCATTAAATTGTGACATCGTTGCTAATGCTTTAAGAATATTTACTTTAATTTCATCTTTGATTTCAATTTCCCAATCTAAATTTCTTGTATTTAAGCATTCAAATATTTTATACAAAAATACTGTAAAAGTTTCTATATATTGATCTGAATATTCATATAAATTGTTTTCCTTTAATTGAACTAGAACTTGTAACGTTTCTTTTGTTAAAAAACATATTTTTATACATTCTAAACGTAGAATGTTATCTTGCGTATATTTCTTTAATTGAACACAAATTGTTTGTATTAATAAACCAAATTTTTTTCTTAATAAGCATGCCTCGGTTGCTGAACCAAAAATATTAAATTTAGAAAAGTTTGCAATCAACATAATTAATTTTTTTAATTTATTTAAATTCTCACTAAGTTTTGCATTTTCACTTAATTGAAAATCTGAGTTTTTTAATAAAAATTCAAAATATTTTTCATTTAAATATGTAACAGTGGTAATTTTCAATTTATTTTTGATAATTTCAGTTTTTCTACTTTCGATTGCAACGAATTTTCTTATGTATTTTAAATGTAGGTTTTGAATTATATTTGAATTTTCTTCTATAATAGTATTTCTGTTATTCTCAAAAGTGTCATTTATTATATGCTTATCAATATTTTCAAAATTATTTAGAATTAAGATAATTGTAATATGACCAAGATATAATAAAAATTGGCTATCAGAACTTTCGTTATTTGAGGAATATAATTGTTTAAAAAATTCTTCTAATCCATTTTTTATAACAACCGAAGTGTCATGAACGATTAACATTTCTCTAATTGTTTTTAAATTATTTATATTGTTCAACTTTTTTGTTTCCATTAATGATTTCACTATATTTGTACAAGTAATAAGATTCACTTTCTTATATTTGATAAGAATTTGTAATAAATTTTGGATTTCAATTACTAAAATTGCATCAGTAGTATGTGCTAATTCATTTAAAATAAAAATTACAAATTTTTCCCAAAGTTGTTCGAACATTCCTATTTCTATAAAATTTATTTCTTTTGCTAAAAGAAGTTTTGTTAAAATTTTAACACTTTGAATATCGATCAGTAAATCAAAATTTAGACTTGAAAATTCAATGATGATATTCAAAAGTAATTGAAGCGAAGTAATATCGATTAAAGTATGTTCACATTCAAGAAACTTTACTAAAATTGTGAACCATATTGGCTGATCATACAAACGTCTATTTTTATTTATTATGTCCAAAACATCTAAAATATAAAAATTATAATCCATATTTATTTTTGAATCTTGAATTTACCTTCTAAACTGGTGGAAATTTTGGTATGTTTTGCACTAGAACACTCTTCATTAATATTTTGCGAATCGTTAACTTGTATATTTTTTGTTGAATATATTACTTTTATCATTTTAGCTGCAAATTTTATGAAAAATGCACTTCTTTCTTCAACGATATTGATAGTAGAATATTTTTCTTTAATTTCAGATTCGATAATATAAAATAATTTACGGTTAATTTTCTCCCAATTTATGGAGCATCGTGTGTTATTTGGAAAATTTATTTCGCTTTGAATATTTGGAAAATTAATATCAAAAAACAATTCAAAAATTTGAAAAAGTATTTCTTTTGTTTCTGATCGTAATCGGGGATTATAAAATCGACAAAATATTTCAATTGTATCTTTATAATAGTGAACCACTTTTTGATGACCTTCAATTGCCAATTCATTTAATACTAATAAATTTAATTTAATAACTGAATAAAGAACTGCTTCATTGTTTTCAACTTTTTGTGTAAATTTTTTAATATATTCAAGAATTTCAAAAAGTGATTGAATACATTGAAAACATCGTACTCCATATTCAATTCCTAAAAACTATAACAATTAATATTTTATCATTTTAGAAGTTTAAAAAATACCTTTAACAGCACACTTTAATCCAACATTTAAATTTTGTTCATTTTTCTTAGCAATATCAAATATAGAAATTATTAGTTCAATATAATCATTTATTTTTAAATCACATAAAATTGCTTTTTTCTTTGAGAAAAAAGTTTCTTCAATTATTTGCAATATTGTAGTACCAAAATGTTCCCTAACAATTCGGTTTTTCATTAAAGTTAAGATTCCTTGGTATAATACATTTGTTGATATTTTTTTACTTCTTTTACATTCATAACTATTTTCAATGATTTTTTTAAGTACTGAAGAATATAAATGATTTTTGTTGACAGAAGTCTGATATCCTTTAGCATTTGAATCTAATTTTAAGGAATGTTGTAATATAGAATCTATGGATCCGGAATATAAGAATGACCATGTTAAATTGGAATTATATTTACTATCGGACATAATATAAAATATTTCATCTTTATTTGATGTAAGAAGTTCGTTTAAACGATCTATTGCTCTATTTCTATCTAAAACTTTTGATGATACCACTTCCTGGTTTAACGAGAGTAATTCTCGAGATATATTTTCATAAACAGACATACTTAATATATAAAAACAACTTTAATATAATATAAAATATAACACAATAATTTTATTTTATTTAATAACATAAACTAAAACAAATTTTAAGATTATTAATTTTAATTCCAACACTCAAACTCAACATTCAATATTTAACATACTCCAAATTAATCAGCTGTCAAAACAAATTTTAGAACTGCAGTCTTTTCTTTTTTACCGGGAAAAACCAAAACAAAGAGTCAAATTGTTTACTGGGTTGTTTTGTTTTACTGCAAAACTGCAAAACTCTATTTTTTTTTTTTGTATTTTTAAATTATAAATCATAAGTACTAAAATAACCGTCACTTCGTCGTTTTTTAACTGAGAATGAAAGATATTAGATTTAAAAGTTTTAAAGAAATTATGATCAAAAACATTCATTAAATTTTTTTAAATTTTGATTTTGCGATAAACAATAATTTTACAAAATGTTTCAAGTTTATTATTTTATACTCCCATATTCTGAAAGACTTATCATCATAGAATTATTAGTACTACAATGAAAATAGAGAAACAATTTTCAAACAAATTTCAAAAATACGTACGTGTATTTACTAGTTTCTTCGTGAAATTTTACATTTGAAAGTGAAATATTAAAGAAACTGATTATTTTTAAATTATTTTAAAGGTATTTTCGTTTTGGGTTCTCCTTTCCATTTTTCATTATTATAAAGCGACCTGACCCTTCTGTAAATTTACCAAAAAATTGTCTTTATTTAAATAGAACCAACATGAAAATCATATTATAATGCTAAAATTTTTAAATAATAAATAAAATTTTAATTGAATAAAAAAAGGGTAAACAAAAAACATTTTAATTCTTTATTCGGAAACAGAAATCAAAAACCTTCTTATGGATAACATAATTGTAGATTTCATATATGCAAAAGGTTTGTTCATATCAAAATCATATATCAAAATGGCTAAAATTGTTTATATATTCACAAAAGACTATATATGTATACTTTTTGTAAAAAATTATGATTCGTTTTTGATTTACTTATTTTCATTTCCACGATGAATAAATACCTGAAGATAAATCAAAATATATAAGTTCATTAAAATTCACCGAAAAATATACTTGATGAAGATTCCATTATTTTTTAAAATAGTTGATTGCCTAATATTATTCAAATATGTTTCTTGATATTTTGTTCAATTATATATAATATTAAAAATTTAAAATTAAAAGTAAATTAAATCGAAAAGTTTTAAAAATAAATTTGTTATTTAAGATCTTTTAATGTTTGAAAAAGGATGTGTTCTTTCTTTTTCTTTGTGTGATTTTTCTGAATTTAAATAAAATATTAGGAAAGTATGTATAAGAAATTATTCAAATCGTTTTGAGTTACCAAAAAAAACAATTGTACGTAAAAATTTTTGAATTTCTATATTGAGTTAATATGCAACAACCAACATTTTTTTCTTTTTAATTGATAAAGTGTCGAAAGAACGACTTAATTTTATATTTTTTACTTTTTAAATCTTTTTATACCCAAAAATATTCATAAGTTCAGTCAGCATATTTGTTTTAGAATTTAAAATTTAAAAAAAAAACTAGGTAGACGTAAGTGTTGCGAGATTGACATTTAATGCAAAATCTGTCAAAATGTTTTAGAATTTGCACTGTGTTTTTTAAAATTTTTGCCATATACATTTTTGATATAGTTTTCGGGGTAAGCATTTAAACATTCATTATATGTTTAAAATAAATCTTAAAATTGTTAATTTATTTGGTGCAAAGGAAAATAATAACATATTATTTTGGCAAATCTCAAATAAAAGCCTGATTAAAATATTCCAACTCAACTATTTCTCTGTAATTTTATTTTGAATTGAGAAATGTCAAAAATACCTTGTGATGTGACAGATTTCTTTAAATATCAGGAAAATCAATGTTTGAAAAAATTATTTGACATACATGTTGAACACTTTTTGAAAGTGTCAAAGTAAAATATCAATTAACTACCTATGAATTAAGGTATCGGAGAAGAATGTTAAAAATTTTAATTGTATTGTATTGTTAATGTACTACTGCTCTATCTTACTGGTACTATTTCCTCTGGCTTCTACTAAGTAGGTAAAAAAACTAAAATCCATTTAATATGTTTTAATTATTATTGTGATTCTTATATTACTTCCTACTGTAAAAGTCATATTATTTCATATGTATTTGTACGGTTGTATGACATTTCATATAACCTAGCAGTTTTGCCACTTCAAAATTTTCAATCCGGTCAAATTTGACAGTTTGACTGGAAAACTTTTTAAAAAATTCAGTCAAAAGTTTTTAGAGTAAAATACTGTCAAAAAATCGGTCAAAATAAAAATTTAATTAAGAAAGACTTAAAATTAAGTATGTATAATGAAACATGTACATAATTTCTTTGTTTATATTGTTTTATGGAGCGTTGCTTTTTATAAATTCGCAATAATTAACTAATGCTATAATGTGACCATGTCGAAGATTTATTTATTTATTATTTCAGATAAAGCAGTAAAATATTTATTTCAAAATATCAAACAAAGATGATCACAAACAAAAAAAACTGTACTAACATTAATCAGAAACATTATTTCATAAATAAAAACAAAACTTATTTCATACATTAAACAAAAACAAAAATTATTTCATAAATTAAACAAAAGAAATTCTATGTAACTGGACGGTACATATGTAAAACTTATTGCACCAAAAAAATATATATTCTAAAAATAAACTAATTAAAAAATTTCATCCAAAAAGGAAATATCCAAATCTTCTTCACCATCTTTTTCGTATATGTCTTTTTTACCGATTTTATTAATCACTTCTGGTGGTATTTTCATATTGGACCAATTTTCTTTTGGCAAATGTTTTCTTATAATCAAAACATCATTAGTGAGTTTAAGCTGCATTAGATTTCTGTGATAATTTTATATGTACATGTATGTATATTAAATGATTTGTCATTCCAGTATTTCTCAATTGTTGTTTGTTAACTACAATTTGTAGTGGTCCAAAAAAATTCGTTCAGCGTCAACGAATATTTTTAAAAATATTTTAAATTTTTTCGAAACGAAATTATGTCAAAAGCGATCAAATAAAAAAATAAATCAGTCAAAAATCCAGTCAAAATATTTCGAGTTTTTTTCCTGTCAAAGAATATTTTTTCTAGTCAAATTTTACCGGAATTCTGTCAAAATGGCAACACTGAACCTAGCTAAAATAGTCATAATCATTTTTCATCCTTCCTCATAATTAATATAATAACATTAATAACTATGTAGGTTTTTTATTAAAATGTTTTGATATATTCAATTATTGTTTGATTTTTTTTACATCCTTACGTGGTTTTGTTGTTTATGTCATTGTTATTTATTTATGAAAATAAACAAATAGTTTTTTTTTTCTTTTGAATTTTAAAAGAAAAAATTTATTTATTATTTAATATTATCTCGTCGAAAATTATAATTAAAAAATAAGAATTTTGTTTATATGTTTATTTCTTTATTTACAGATAACTTTGTTTATTTATACCACGTTCAGAAACTATTAATATTGGAATATGATGTTAATAATGAATATGAAGTGTATAATGTTCGTAATATGCTATACATTTTTCAAAAATTTCCTGTCAAACATTATACACTTACGGAAGTTAATATTCTCAATATACACATATTATTACGACTTTCGTCCCTGCAATTTTCGATTATTTACAAAAATTTTATTCAACCCTTGCTTTGTTTTTATATTTTAAAATTAAACTGTCAACATTTTCAGTTAAAAATTTTTTATTTTATTTTTATGAATAGCTATTTCAGGTATAAATAAAATTACCTTTTGAAAATATTAAAGAAAAAAGTAAACTCTAATAAAAAATATTATTTCACAGGTATAGAAACGAGTCAAAAATTAGGTTCGCAAAAGTGTTTCTAAAATGGCATTTGTTTACGTTTTTGAAGTCAGCTGAATATAAATATGTCAAATATTATTGAATTAATATCCCAAAATTGATTGTAACCGTTTGACATTTAATGTAATATTCTAGTTAATATTCTAGTTAATATCAGAGTTTGTGAACAAGCTATTAGAGTAAAAAATATTGCGGTTATGGAAACGTGAAACAATGCTATGTTTATGCATAACGATAGTCTGAACGGTTGATTTTAAAACTAGACTATTTAGTAGGTTTTTTGCGTAGTGTGAACATGATATCGACAATATGTCTGTGTAATGAAAATGAATCGTATATGGTCGTATTTAAAAATTTTTAAAGTGACACCTGTTGCATTTTTTTTTAAACATGAAATATTTTAATAATAGTTCTATACAAAATATCGAAAAACGATATTTTGCCTTTTGAATTAAATATAATTTTTAAAATAATATTTAGAATTTTCCTTTATAACCAACTATCATTTTTTCTCATATATAATTTCTGATAGTATGTAACTAAATTTGTATGTCAACGGCGTCTTTTTAAAAAACTATTTAGGAGAACATTTTTGCAATTGAAATTTGAAATAAAATTAAATTAAAAAAAATTTTGATCCTTCAATAGATTTATAAAAATATTTTCAAAAATTTTAATTTATCGATGGAAATTTCAAAATTATAAAGTATGTATCTTATTTTTATTTGTTTTATTTTAAAAATACTAATCGGTAATGGAAATAAATATTAAATGAAACGGGTTTTTTTTATATAAAGTAATCAAAAAAGTCTAAGTTAAATTAATTTGATACAAAAAAAAATCATTAAATAACCTAATTATAGTGTATATGTCGGGTCATATTAATTTTTGAATAAAATTTACTTACAGAAATTACAAATCTTCTGCAATTATTTTCACTTATATCTACTTATATTTTTTTTTTGCAGGGTGCATTTATGTTGGAGCTTCGATAAGTAATACGAGCCTAGCGTACACAATTATATATTTTTTATCGTTGATCAAAGCGATGTTCCAATGTAAGCACATCTATAAAAATCATGTATATAATTTTATGAGCTATGCTCGCAGCTTCAATTTAAATGCACCCTAAGTGAAAACACTGTTATTTATATTGAATATCTCGGTCATCGGTAGGACATCTACCGGATACTGAAAACACATAGAAAATTTATGATTTATGATTCTGATCTGATTTTTGTTGTCATAACAAATTTAATTTTCGAATTTCAAATACTATAAAATGAATCGGAAGAAGTTTAAAATTTAAATAAACTTGATATTATTTATTTTGAAATATAAAAATTGTATTTTATAAAAGAATAAAAAAAATAGTAATTTATATGGTGATTGGCGAATGGTGACTTATTTATTTTAATTATGATTATTTGAAATTCTAATAAGGTATGTACATATGTAATATAATTTGGCTCTTTTATTTGTAACAAGTTTAAAATTTAAATACACTCGATATATTAACCTTTTGATATAATTTTTATTATTTCCTATGGGATTAGATTGGAGGAATGCAAAAAGAATAGTTTCTGTATTGCATTTTTATTTTAAAACAATCTTTTTTTATAATTAAATGAAAAAATTAGTTATATTTACATAATATTTACTATACTTTGTTTCTGTGTAGGCATATTTTTTATAAAATAAAAAAAAAATTAACAAAAATTAGTAAAAACTTATTTAATGTATATAATTTAGTAGGTATACAAATTAATTTTTATTTTATTTTTGTTATCTAATAAATGCAATTCAGAATTTTTATTTTATTTGTATACATAAAAAATTTTTAAATCAAAGTCTAATATATTGATTATGAAGAGTATTCTTTACGAATATATTTTGCAATTGTACTTAATTGCATATTTGTTGTTCCTTCATAAATTGCACCAATTTTAACATCCCTGTAGAATTTTTCTTGTGGGAAATCTTTTGTAAAACCTACACCGCCCATCCAATCAATACATTTAATTGTTGCTCTTTGTGCTACTTCAGATGCAAAATATTTTGCCATAGCAGCTTCCTTAACAAATGATTTACCATTTTCTTGTAAACGTGCAGCATTATATGTTAATAAGCGTGCAGCTTCAATTTCTGTTGCAATTGTTGCTACTTGATGTTGCATTGATTGGAAAGAATAAATATCATTACCAAATTGTTTTCTTTCTAATAAATATGGAATTGTTGCATCAAATGTGCCTTGGGCAATACCAAGCATTTGTGATGCAATACCAATACGTCCTTCATTTAAGAAACCAGCAGCATATTGATAACCTTTTCCAAATTCTCCCAAAAGATTTTCTTTTGGTATACGTACATTATCAAGATGTAACATGCATGTACCAGATGCACAAATACCTAATTTTTTTTCTTTTTTGCCAACTGTGAAACCAGGTGTATTTCTCTCAACAAAGAATGTTGTAATACCTTTATACCCCTAAATAAACCAAAAAAAAAAACCAAAATTATAAATTTGCAATATAAATTGCAAGAAAAATAACTTACAGCTTCTGGTTTGGCATTTGCCATAATTAAAAATATTTCTGCTACATCAGAATTTGAAATCCACATTTTTGTACCATTTAGTATATAATCATCTCCATCTTTTTTAGCAGTGGTCTTCAAAGAGAATGCATCAGATCCAGAAGTTGGTTCTGATAAAGCAAAACTTCCAATCTACAAGATATATTTTAAAATACAAAACTAATAAATTGCATTTTATTGAAATTATAAAATAAATGTTTACATGTTCTTGAGCTAATCTAGGCAAATATTTTTCTTTTTGTGCTTGAGTTGCAACTTTCATTACAAGTGAACAAACTAATGTGTTATGAATATCAACAAGTGCACCAACAGATCCACAAACTTTTGATAATTCTTCAACAACTAACATGGTAGTTAAAAAGTTGCAACCACTTCCACCTAATTCTGTTGGAATTTCAATACCCATTAAACCATTTTGGAACATTGCATCAATAATTTCTTTTTCAAATTGATGATTTTCATCCATTTTTTTGACGTGTGGTGCAACGACTTCTTGTGCCAATCTGGAAACTAAAATTGAAGAATAGATATAACCATAATAAAAAGATATAACCAGTATAAAGGGAATAAAATTGCAAAAAAAAACTTTAATAGTATTTATAGATTTAGATAGATTAACATTATTACCTACATTGGTGCTTTTTTTTTATGTTTACATTTTTAAGATAATTTTAATTTATTTTATAATTAGGTCAATTAATTCAATTATATAATTGTTAAATTAATCAAGTCCATTTAAACTCATAAAAAGTCTATTGAACCATGTTAAACGTAATTCAATATTTGAACGTGTGGACGTGCGACTTTTTGATGAATAAATTATTGAGTACATTAAATTTTAATTTTTTTTTTAACATTAAATTGCAATTAGCGGTTTTATAGTACTTAAATTGTGCATAAATAATAATTAAAAAAAAGTTTTCTCATGATATCTTATCATATTATTTTTCTTGTATTAAATACCAAGAACTTTGTGTTAAATTTTCCGTTTTTAGTTTGTAAAGCTCTTTTGATAATACATAAATATATACAGTTTTAAATTATCAAAACTTTTAAATAAGCTTTTAAAACTCTAATAAAATAAAATTAATACACCTATAGGTATATTTTATTTTTATTAATTTAATTGACGTACGCCACTCGTTCTACAATATTAAATTAAATTTCGCTTTTTTGTGACCTTGAAGTTTTTTTTATCATTTTTAATTAATTTCTTTTTTCTAAAATTTTAAAACTACTAACTAGATTTAATAAAACATAATATTTAAATTGATTTAAAAAAAAAATATTATTTTAATATTTGAAGTGTGTTTAAATTATTGCACTACATTAATTAACTATACTATTTAATAAATCTTAAAGTTCACCATCATTTTGTTGTCAAGTAGAAACTTTTAAAAAAAAAATTTGTTTATAAAATATTTGTTTTTCAAATGCAATATCTACTCTTAATACCACATATGCATATAAAATTATTTTTTTTAAAATACTGAAAAACAACTTAATCAATTTTTATTTTTAATTTACTTTCACATTATTCTTATGGGAAATCTATTGTTTTCATATGTAGACAATTGATTTCTTATCAATTATTAAAAGAATCAATTCTACTTAACCAATAATCATATATGTGTTCATATTAAATTTCCGTCACGATCAATGATCATTTCTAATAAGCAAAGTTCTAGACTAAATTAAAAAATGTATTTCATATGTATTATCAAATCAATTAAAGAATTATTATAATATTCAATTTAAACTAAATTTTTAGTGCATATTAAGATTTTAGATCATGTATTTAAAATTAATACGACCTTGTGAAAGATAAATGACCCTTTTAGATGTCACTTTATTAAAATTCTATACAAACTTCTTGGTAAAACAATGAAATCCGACATAATATATATGTTATGTGATTTGTATTTATAAATAATTTAATTGATTAATTCTAAAGATACATATAATTATATAGAATCATACCAGTTTCCTTCATCATTCTTTCATCATCAGTAAGAAAAGTTAAAGCTGGAGTTTTAACACCTTCTAAGCTAGCAGCAGAAAATTGAGCCAATTGTTGTTTTTGGAAGGCATTTTTAATCTAAAAATTATAATAACTTATATTTTATATAATATCTGGTTTTCAAATTGAATTTTTTTTTTAAATATTTCACATATGCTTTTATTTCCACATGTTGAAATACTAAAAATGGAATTTATAATATTAGAAATTATTAATTTTATTATTTCATTTAAAATAAAATTTAAATTGGAAATAAGATTTATTTAATTAAATTTTTAAATAATAAAACGTAAAAGAATTATTGTATATGATTTTTTTAAAATCTTTTTTACACAATTTTCTTACCATACGTAAAGGAATTTTTCTTAGGTGGTTCATTTTGATAAATTTTTTTTTTTTGTTTTTTATTTTTCAAATAATAAAAAAATTATCTTTCTCCGGTGGTACTTTTATGCCTTTACCACGACAATTTAAGACTAAAGAGCATTTATAAATATGTTCATAATTTTTGAGAAGAAAAATCAACTTAAAATAATTTTATTATAAGTTTAAAATACTACAATCAATCTACTATAGTCTATAGATAACACAACACAAGTATTAAATATTTTATTTTTTTTTTTTTTTTTTTTGAATTATTTGTTGAATATATGATATTAATATATATCTGCTATTTATAATAAATAGATGATATGGCAATTTTAAATACACAAACAAGCGAGGAACAAAAGTTGTTCTTGTCAACTTTAAGAATAATCGTACACACCCCTTTTAAGTACTTAAAATAGAATCATACAACTTGTATAATATTATTTTTTGAAGCTTAATTTATTTAAATTTTTTTTAATATTTAGTGTTAATCAATTTAATTCTATTTTTATTTATTTTAGTTTTGATTTTAGGACCGACAATATTATTGATTTTTTTTTAATAGAATTGGTTTGATCAACTAGATCTAGTTAATGCTGTATTTTGGTTGTTTGGGTTTATTCTAAAACTTTCTTCTTTCTTAGCCTTACTTCTAACTCATCAAAAAACAAATAATATATTAGATGTATAGTAGGAAATAAGTCAAATAATATTAAAACAAAAAGGGCTCGGAGTTTTAAAGCCTATTAAATAAATTTTATTGTATTCTATTCTGTTATTGAATAGTTATGAAAAATAAAAACGGTCCAGCCCACATTCAATGGTTAGGAAACCGACTTTTTGTTTAACTATACTTATAAGGTAGAAGAATGGACAGAAGAATAAAGAAACAGACCCAGCTAAATAGATCTTGTATTGAAATTTGATCCGCTAATTTATATCTATAAATTTTATATGATACAAAAGGAACAGCATATTTATGAACAGAAGGGTAGAGAAACAGTCCATAGCTAAATTGATGTTGTATTGAAATTTGATATGATAATTTATATTTTGCTATATAATTACGTGATACAAACGGAAGAGCATATTCAATATACCCGTTAACAAATATTTCATATGGAATTAAAAAGATTAAAAAAACAAATAAATAAGTTTTTAAAATCGAGAGTAGACAATAGACATGGAAAAATAATTATTTGTTATTATTTTTTTTATATTAGTGGTTTTATATTACAAGAACGGCCGATCTTTCATGTGGAAAGGCCCGGGTTCGAATTCTAGTGAAAGTGAAAAACCTTTTCTGGTTTTCGACTCGACTCAGCTACCATTCGCCTTTGGGTTCAAATTAATGGCATAATCAATAATTAATAATTATATATTTTTAATTACAAATGCATTAATATAACAATTTAAACAAATACAAAATATAAACAAATAATTTAATTGAATAATATAACTCCAGATATAGAATACCATATAACTCAAATACAAAATATTACAATATAAACAAAAAATAGAATTGTAAATATTGAAAATCTAAGACGTTACTACATGTTATAAGGCCTAGTTTAAATTGTATGTGGAATTCAATAAGACCAATTCTAATAAAACGAATATAATATGACCCCCTGTTCCAACATGTACCTATGATATAGACAGGCTTATTAGCATAACAGTTGAACAGTTCGCGCTTAAAAAAAAAAATTTCATATATAATACTTTTTAAAATAAAACCAATCATTTGCAGTGTTATGGCTAACTATCGATATAATAGAAGAGGATTGAATTGGGAGGGATTTGATTCAAAATCCCTCTTTACAGAATATTTATATATGAATTAAGAGAGATTTTAGAGTTGTCCAGTTAAATACAGAAATGAATAAAGCAAATAAAGCGTTTTTGCACGTTATTTTTATAGTAAAATTACTTTTTTTTTTTTTATTTTATATCTAAAATAATAGGAAATAAATTAGCCAAATATTATAGATTTAATTAACCACATTTAATATTATTTAAGTAGTTTTGACAATATTTTAAGAATTTATTTAATAAAAATTTAACTCATAAAACTAAGTTAAAACTTTAAAAATTTTACAAAATTATAATAATAATTTAAGATAATAAGATGATAATAACTTTTCCATGTCTAAAATTAATTGTACTTATTTAAAAACCTTTTAAAATATACAATAAAAAAATGAAAACACTGCTGAAACGTGCCTCTGCCTGAACGTCTGGACTGAGTGGAGAGTGCATATTATTTTTAAATAAAAATATCTTTTATTCTCTTGAGAGAATAAAAATGTTTTTTATTTTTAGGTAAAAAAAAAGTTTAATACCTGTTAGCTGTTTACTGAAGTGTGTGAACTTTGTACTTTGTACAGTACGAACTAACTACTGAGTACTGAGTGCTGAACACTGGCACTGCACTTTCATCTGTGTTCTGTTCTAAAAATTATAAATTTTTCTTAAACAATTTCGACTCTTCTCCAAATCTCTGACTAAATTCATCAAATTTTGCATATTTAAAATGAAATACTGAGAGAAATCTGAGAAATTTTTTTTTAAATCTAAATTTTCTCTTTATAGAGAGTATATGTTTTTTTAAATAGATTTTTAATTTCTAATGAAGAATACTATGTAAATTTTATTATGTGTAAACAAAACTATTCAGTGTTTACCCGTAAAGTATATAATTTTTTTTCTTTATTATTTATATTAATTTTTATTTTCAATTAATTTAGTCACAAAAAAAAGCAAAAATGGATAAAAAATGTAACAATTTTATTCCTACTTATTTGAATCAACTGATTAATAAATTTTAAGGTAGAATTAAGTTGTTGTGAGCCTTTATTAAGATATTAAACCAGTCGTATTTATTGTTTCGTTTTCGTTAAGTAAATGAACGAATATAGACTTTAAAATAATTAAGAATACAATGTAAAGTTTATGATTTTATTTTATCCGCCAATTTATTATTTAATAATACACTTTAATCCTGTTTACTTAATCGATTTTAATCTATAAAAAATTATACAAAAACTACTGTTGATAATTTAATCAAATATTGGTAATTAATAAAAACACAAATTGATAATGCAGTGAAAATTATATTTAAATCATAAGTAGTTTTAATAGAACTAAATCGAGATCGGACCATGGTGCTATATAAGCTCTAAGCTCCTTACTCCACTGTTAAATTCAATTTTCATTTGTCTTTTGAGCTATTTTTAGTCCAGTTCAATTCGATAATATGCATTTTATTTGATAATATTAGAATTAGTTGTTTATACATTTATGCAATTCAGTTTTATGCAATTTTTCACATACTTCTTTATAGTTTCTGAGTTTGTTTCACATATATTCCATAATATATACAATAATATATACTCCACATATTCGAAAAATAAAATATACATAGTTATTTTCCAATAAAACTAAATTTTAAGAAAATAATTAAAAATTGTAAAACAGAAATAAAAACATGTAAATTATTTAATTTGAATAAAATTGTAGAACTTTCACTTATAATAATTTTAAATTAAACTATAAGTACGTAATTAAAAAATAATAAAAATACAAATCAAATTAATTTAAATTAATAAGAATGAATATATTATATATACTATTAAAATAATTAAACAAATTATTAGATGTAAAGTGTATAGAATGCAGTGGTTACCTATAAAGTGTATAATTATTTGCTTTTATTATGTATCTTAATTTTTATTTTTAATTAATTTACTCATAAAAGAACATTAGAAAAAACTAGAAAAAAAAATGTAAAAATTTTATTCCTACTCAATTTGCATTAACTAATCGATTAATAAATTTTAAGGTAGTATTTCGGCTTTTCGGAAGCTTTATTAAAAATTTAAACCAGGCGTTCTTTAAGGTTTGCATTTATTAACCAAATAATGAATATAGACATTAAAATAATAAAAGTTTAGAAACAGTTTCTTTTAGTACAAAGTCTCTACACTACAACTGCCATGATACTAGTTGCAAATATCTTCACTTGGAATTACAACTTTCATGTTTGAATAAATTGTGTTGTCATAACACTGAAGGAAGAGGCTTGATCTTAAAAAACAGCTAGATAAATTTAACACTTAGTTATTAGGGGAACAAATAATTTATTTTAAAAATTGTGGAATTTTTACTTTAATAGTAAGAAAATGA
Organism: Dolichopus griseipennis; assembly: GCA_963082915.1. Classification (NCBI taxonomy): domain Eukaryota; kingdom Metazoa; phylum Arthropoda; class Insecta; order Diptera; family Dolichopodidae; genus Dolichopus; species Dolichopus griseipennis. Next base: position 20,263,984 of record OY720443.1, read on the forward strand.
ACACTTAAAATCTGTATTTTACTTAAGTGTGACTGATAGTTGGACAAAAACTGGTTTAAGAGCAGTACTTATGTTAACGATATTTCTCAAAAATAGTATTATTGAAGTGATTAACCATAATTTTTTATAGTATAGTTGGACACTCACCAAAGATAATTTAGGCATTAGGGAAATGTTTACTACTTAATGTTTCTCAGCGATTTTCCTGAATAATTTGAATGTTAAAAAAAATAATTAATTTTATTTGAACAATTGACATAAAAAATGAAAAAAAACCGAAAAGTAAGTATAAAACAATTAAAAATTAATGCAAATATATTTGTTGAATTAATCATTTTCTATTTTAGTTTAAAAAAATGAACGAACGTAAATTGATTCACGTTCGTTCATTTGATAGATGATAGACATATGAAGCAAAATAAAGAAATCGAAAAAAGGGCTTACTGGTTTCACAAAATTACAAGCGAATATAGGCAAGTCTGGAAAGTTTTTGCGATTATTTTAAATAATTATGGGTTATTGGATAAGAACGAATAAAAGGCATAGGTAATACATACCAAAATGATGATTAACTTTAGCTTTTTAATCTATCTGACGTGGAATCCGTACATAGATTCACTTCAGTAGATCCTAATGAAATGCCCGCAGAACTTATAAAACTTATCGATGGCAACAACATTGTTCTACTTGAGATAATATCCAACAATAAATAGATATAATACTGGTATATATCCTAAAGAATGGCTGAACAAAATTTTCATTGCTTTTCCGAAGAAGAATAACGCAAAAAAATGTAACCACTATAGATTAATAGTCTCCTGTGCCATACTCTCAAGGTGTTCTTGAAAATACTTCATAATTGATTACTTTATAGAATTGTAGAGACGTACAAAAAGATATTTTTCTCGACTTCATTGATTACGAAAATACATAGATGCGTAGGAAAACGATACACCCTGTCGCCACTGCTTTGTAAAATGAACTGAGAAAGTATATTTCAAGATTCAAATGCTGATGTAGTTAAAGAAATAAAAGTAAACGGAAATTTACCAACAAACATTCCTATTATCAAAATTTTTATTGTGCGATACGCGATAACACAAGCGTATCGTTATCGTTTTGTTTTCATATTATGAAATGATACTCGACAAAAACCATAAACTAATATGAAACGAGAAAGCTTTTTGTTGACGTTAAAATGATAAATAATTATAAGTATGTATTGCTTTATTTTTTGGTTAAAATTTTTTTTTTGTCAAAATGTGAAGACAACCAGTTAATTTAAATTTTTTAAATTAAACAAAATTTTGTTAACGGAATTCGTTTTTGATGATGAAGAAGCAGGAACATCGCAGAAGAGTGAACAAATAATTTTTCGAAGAAAAATAATTAGAGATTTTTCGGATCCTCTGCAATTTGACAATCAAATGTAGGTATGCATAAGTTATTTTACTGAATTTTTTTTAAATTGTCATCTTTTCCAGTTTCGTTGAAGATTGTAAAGTATCCAAAAATGTATTCAAACATTTATTAGATGAAATTGGAAGCAAATTAAGAAAAAGTAAAATAGAACGAGCTATTTCAAATGTAATTATTTTACCAGCTTAAATTAAAGCTATTCCAAATGTAATTAATTAGCAGTTTAGTGCACAATTAATTTTGTATCAAATTACGTTCATGTTTTTTTTGAATAAAAACAACTGCTCCCTCTCAAAATTTAAAAAATATTTTCTATATCATAAGAAATATTTTGAATGATAGAGTAGTTAATAATTACGATTAATTTTAAAGTTCATAATACGAAAGTTTATCGTTTACATTAGAAACGGTACTAAAAAAAAGCTCGATGTACGATAAAAATAAAATATATAAGCCGATACACAATTTTGATAATACCAACACATTGTTTTTACGATAAACTATCTCGTATCGTACGATGAATACATTTGATTATAGCCATGAATAATCGATATACCGATGATTTTTAGCAGAAGAAATATAGCCTACAATAACGCAACCGTCACTGTAGATAACATGGAGATTGGAGTTCTGATAAGAAAATCAAATGCAAAATAAAAGTCGTAAGAAATGCTTTTTTATAAGTATAGGAAAATATTAAATAATCATGAAGTCAAACTAAAGTTAAGATTCAGTTCCTTAAATGTTTCGTCTGATAAATTTTTTTTTAATGGCCTGGACACATGGTAGCTATGATAAACAAATTGGAAGCACTTGAGTTATAAAGACTTATAATATGAAAGTTCTACAGAGGCTGCAGAAAGAAAGAGAATTACTACAACAATTAACAAACTAAAAGTAGTCTTTTTTGACCATATAATATGACGAACAACATATAAATTACAACAACTTATTGTCGAAGGCAGAATAAAAGGAAGACGTGGAGTAGGCAGAAAGCAACTATCATGGCTGAGAAATGTTAGGGAGTTGAATGGTTTACCCATAATTGAAGATTTAGTTTATAGAGCCGCAAATAGAATAGAATATGCCATGTAAAGGCATCAGAAAAAACAGAAGATTAATTAAGATTTAATTGATTAACATTCAAAAATTTAGCATTACTTACGTTTTAAGGCAGGTTTTCATTAGAAAATTTTAGCCAGTATTCTGAACTTTAGAAAGAGAGATTGTTTGTTTAAATTTTCTTGTATGTTTACAAAATTCAAATGTCAAGTATTCATAAAAAAGTATATTAGTTTGCAAAAAATTTTCTTGTAAAATATACTTTTTTTGTACGTTGTAACAACATTATAGGAAAATGTATTGATAGAACATCTTTTTGCCCCGTGTTATGGATGACTCTCCCAGAATTTTATCTTTTTTTCTTACAAATAGTATTTTTGTATCTTTTGCCTATGTTCTAACTTTTGCTCAGTATGTTATTGTAATGAAAATTAGCCTTTATACATGAACCAATAACATTTGTCTTAAGCCTTAAAAACAGTTAATCATTTTTTTGAAATTTTAAATCGTTTTTTTTCTGTTCTAAAAATCCCAAAACTAATAGGGTTATTTTTTTTTACCACATAATGGAAATTATTTCTACATAAATAATTAAAAATTCAATGTTTTAGTATTATTTCTTATATTCACCACCAGAGTAAAAAAAAAAAAACAAAGCAGAGTCATCTTTTGTAAAATAAAATAAACGTAAAACAATTAGTTTTTTTACAACTTTTATTGTTTAAAAACTTTTATATAACACTTGACAATACATATGTTTCTAATTAGAATAATATGACAGTTTAATGTTTATTATAAATTTAATAAAAGAGTTATTTTTATAGATTTTTTTTCAGAAACTGTTCTATATTAAATATGTTTTTGTTTTTTTTTTTTAATTTTTATGTGAAAGTTGAAACTTCACAATATTTCCGCATTAAAATTAAAAAAACTTTTATATTAAATTTTTTCTGTTCAATACTTTTAATTCAGCTTTTATACAGAAAGTCAGGAATTTAATAAAAACGCCAATTAAAATACCCCTTGAACAATTTATATAACAATTAAAAGTATTTTTAATTCTTTTTGCAAAAAAAAAAAAAAAAACAGAACTTCTGAATTCTGAACAGAAATAAACCAATTAGGATTTCACAGAAAAAAAAAAAAAACCAAGGTGATGTTTTTTTTCTTCTTTTAAAAATGAAATTTGAAAGTTGTGTTGTTGTGTTGTGTATTGTGCTTGTGAATATGCGCGCGTGAACTCTTAAATTTTTAAAAGCCGGCCGTCAAAATTTTTATCTTTTATACGTACAATTTGTATATGAATATCGTGTTTTAGTACAATTAAATAAAAATTTATACATATTTATATTATATTTTTATTTATTTAAAATAAATATTTAATTATTAATAAAAAAAAAGTAAAGTAAAGTAAAGTGAATATTAAAATATATTAATTTTAAAATAAAGTTTATACGTATATAAAAATAGTATGAGTAATACAGGCGCATTTATAAAAGGTGAAATATAAAAAAAAAATCATTTTGTTTTTCTTCTCATTTAATTTCTTTTTAGTTTACCTTTATAAAATTTTGTTTATTTTTTGTTTTTGTTGTTTTTATTGTTGTTGTTGTTGTTTCCTGTACAACACTTTTGTAAGTTCTTATTTTTATAGGTAAATTATTACAGTGATTTGATTTCTGAAAAAGTATTTTTTTTTTTATTAATAAATTTGTGTAAAATAATATTAAATATAATTTAATATAAAAAAAAAAGAAATGTGTTCAAATTAAATATATGAATTTGATTATATTGTGGTGCAATTTTTAAACTACATATTTACACAAACTTATTTGCAAAATATTTTTGGGGGTAACCGGCAAGCTGTAATTTGATTAGTTTATTTTAGAAATTATCAAATTTTTTTTTTATTTTTATATTTTTTATTTAAAAAAATTATTTTATTTTTAAATTTAAAATAATATGATTTAGAACTGAATACCTAATAATTTGAGAAAATATATATTAATAGACTAGGTACCTAATTATGTATTTATATACCTACATACGTAGATAATTTTGACGGTGTTGTATTATATACGTCTGTAAAACTGTTGGTGTATAAAAAAAAAAATCAAGTGAATGAATTTTTTTTTTTTTTGAAATAAAGAAAGCAGCATTTTCAATTGCCAACATATACAAAATTGCAAAAACATGTGTTTTTTATACATTTGAAAACGTGATAGTCACAATAATTTCAAGATATTTCAATTAAAATTTATTTGTACCTGGAAAATTAATACAATATTATTTCATTAGTTTAGAATGTTATTTTTATTGTTTATTTTTTATCTATAGGTACATTTGTATACTTTTTTTTTTTTTTTCAAACTCGTGATTTTGAATAATAATTAAAGAAGTTGTGTATAGTTCTGATATTTCTAAATTAATAATATGATTAATATCAAATATATGTATGTATATTATGTGTATTAATAAAAATCCATAAAAATTAAAATATTGATTTGTTTATAAACTAAACTTCTTTTAAATCATTGAGAGACATATTGACTGCTCTACGAATAATAACTACGAATAAATATACAGTAGAATAATAATAATGTAAACTAAATTTAACACAAAATTGTATATTAATATATCTATTGTTTTTTTTAAATTGTCATCACGAACGTTAGAATGAATAATATTATTTAATAAAATATGTACAATGATTAACTACTTTTCCAGTAAACAAATTAAAGTTTTAAAAAGTAATTAAATTTTTTTTTTATATATTATAAAGTTTTAAAGTTTAGTTTAATTATATTTAAAGTATGTATATATATGTACGAGTATGTCATCTGAACCTGTCTCTGATATTACAGATTACTGAATATTAAAAGTGAACAGTAAACAAAAGATTATAAGAATTAGTACTACTAACTATGATGTATAAGTTACTATAAGTATTTAATGAATATATGAATAAGTAATGAATCATTTAAAAATCTAGTTTTTGTGCAAAATCTCGTTCGATCGGTGCAAGGTTCAATATACAATATACATATGTTATATTTTTTTTAATTGTGCAAATAATAACATGATTTGCAAAAAAAACAAAAAAAGTATTTATTTAAAATAACAGTATACTAAATAACTACTTTACTAATTAATTAGTAAAGAAATTTGTTCACTTTATTTTGTTGTATAAACTAACTAGCTTAAAGAAACGGCATTTAATACAAGATTTTTCATAGGTACGTATTAGCATCATTTTCAATTTCTGCATCAATATTTACTATCCTTCCATTCTGAACGCCGAACAGTCATTTATTTAATTATTAAAAACTTAAAATTTTAATTTAAATCTCTAATTAAGTAAATTTAAACAAATTTGTGTATTTTATTATTGAAGATAACTCTTTATTTAACTCGGTAACTCATTTTAAAATATAAGTTAACCTTAAGACGTACCTATAATCTTCTATTTAAACTTTTTTATCTCTATACTATTTTTCTATCTCCTAGATATATTATGATGAAAATAGTAAATATGTAAATTTATTTAAAAAAAAAAAGTCATCATAAGTAAAACAAAACTAAAATAAAACAAAATAAATTATTTATTCAAACAAGATATGAATAAGAAAAGAAATATTCGCGTTCTATTTTCATAGAATTTTGATTAATATTTACTCTTTTATCTTAAGATAAGAAAAAAAACATTTTTTGTTAGTTTAAATGATAACAAGTAACTACTATATATACTTATTTTCAGAATTTAACTTAAACTAATATTTTATTTAGAAAATTTTGTAATTACTCTTAAAGGTTTGGTTCTTGTTTCAAGTGTTGATCTTTTAAATATGTAGTAAATAAAGAAAATATCTATTTTGGAAATTATAATTTAGGAAATATTTCCACCCAACTATAAGTGGAATCTTGGCAATACAACGGCTGGCAATAGACTTCACATTTCACATGAGTTGTACATAGTAAAAATGAGTATTTACGCCGCTTCCGAGATACGTTTTGATAGAGAGGTTGTATCAGTAACTTACTTCATTAGATTCTAAATTAAGAAGTTTTATTGTAACTACTCGAACCTCCTGCAGTAGACCTATTTGAACTGAAGCAAGCTCTATAACTTGCAACATATCCATTATTAAAAAAGAATGAGTTTTTCTATTACAATGGATATCTGGGGTTTAGCGTTAGGGTCATCATAATTATTAGCTTTTATTAATTATCACTCACTATTCGATTTCAACCCTTTTAAATGGCTCAAGTATGTAAAATTTTTATTAAAGTATCTGTATTCGTAATATACATTAGCAACTCTTAATGCTTTCGTCCCTTTAGTCAAAATGTTGAAAATACAGATTTATATAAAATGTATAGTTACTAAATGTATAAAGATTGTATTTATTATAACGGTTTTAATTTCTAGATTTATAAACTTTGCAATAGAGAATACTAAACAACAATACTTATATTTTCAGAGTATAAACTTTTCTATGATATTTGGGTGTTGCGCAATGTAAAAATTAAAAATTATTAAAACTAACATAAATTAGGGTTTGTAAATGTTTTGACTGCTTCTGAAAACCTCATGTACCTAACAACCACGTTTTAAATAAACTTTTTTAATATCTTACTTATGTTTTAAGGTACCTATAGGTACTTATAGGTGCAAAGGTTTGTGAAGTGAGAGTTGATATTTATATTAAACCAATTTTATGACATTGAAAAATTACAACACTCGAAAATCCTGTTCTTTGTACAACTTTTAATTCATCAAAAAATAACTAAATACATATTAAATTAGTACATAGATGACTTTTATGCCCATTATATTTATAACTTATCTGAGTTATCTAGTGAATGAGTTTATTTCATAAAGATGAATGTTTCAAAATTTTAAATTTTATAGTTCAAAAAAGATATAAAAACAAATATTTAGTCTAAAAATAATTCAAATTCAATATTTATGTATACGCTATGATGACTCGTTTGATGCTAATATTATTTATTGCAAAAAAAATTTAAAGAAATTTCAGCTAACAAAAATTTATATTAACTCAATTATATACTTAAGTATATAACTACTACTCACAATATTGTAAATAAAATAATGACGTTGCTTTACCGCATCAATATTAATAAATAAATAATTTTGTATGTGTATTTTTAGTTTTATAAAATAAAAAAAATACAATTTCTTAAATGTTCTAAAATATTTAATAACAAAATGTGTTTTTTTTTTTTTGCGAACAATAAAAGTAGGGGTAAAGGAAAATCCATATTTTGATGAATATAAAATATAAATATTCACCACTCAACGCCACATGTTTTATTAATCCAATTTTCTTCTGTTTTACTTTCTTTCATTTTATTTTTTGTTATTTTTTTTTTTTTTTAAGGAATAGCAAAAAATAAAAATATAACCGGAAAATAAACTTATAATGACATTTTGCAATAATTGTGCTGACTGCTAGGATGGGGTACACCACACTCATACAAACTAATATGAAAAATTATAGAGCTTTTGTATGCATTCAAGTATTCAAGTGTATATAGAATATTCATATATTAATTAATTATATGCATAGGTATAGGTACATCAGATGTTTTGATATTAAAAGTGTTGCCATAAGAGATTTATACGTTAAAATATTTATATAACTTAGCAAAATTTTGTTGTGTAAATAAAAACATATACATACATATAATAAAATAAAATATAGTTAAGTATGTTTAATTTTAATACATGTATTTTTAGAACTAAAATATTTGATAAATTAATTAAACTCTCGGGAAGTGTATTAATAGGAGCGTAACTAAGCTCGACTGAGCGCTTGAGTTTCGACATCTCCTCCTAGAAGTGTTTCATTAAAAAAATTATGTACATCGTATTATGTATATGTACATCGTAATAATGAGCATAAATATAAATCGCTTTTGACCACTATGTTTTCCGTTTAAAAAATTCGCCTTAAGTATGACGGTTAAGTTGACGGTATAGTTGATGACGAAGTTCCTCAATTTCTTGCGGCTCGTTCAAGTTTTTTTTTCAAGATCTGTGATTGCCAGAGTCCTCGTCAACAACTAACTTTATAGTATGCTTTGTAAATAATAGTTGGAAAAAATGTATGTAAGTGTACTATTAAAATAATCTATTTGTTTATTACATTCGTCTTTTCATTCGTCTTTCTATTACATAATACCCAACTTATTTATAAGCGAAAGTCCGAAATAAGCCTTTCTATACCATAGGTACATGTTGGAGCAGAATGTCATATTATATTCGTGTTATTAGAAATTGAAATAACGAATCCCACATACATTTTAAACATGAGATAGTACTAGGCCTTATAACATTTAGAAATATTTTAGATTTTCAATAGATACAATTCTATTTTGTTTGTATTGTAATAATTTTTATATTTGTAAATTATATTATTCAAATAAATTATTTGTTTATACTTTGTATTTGTTAATATTGTTATATTTTTTATTAAAAATATTATAATTATTAATTTTTGATTAAGCCATTTGAACCTAAGGGCGAAAGGTAGCTGACTCGAGTTGAAAAGTAGATAAAAGTTTTACACTTTTACATGGACTCGAACCCGGGGTCTTTCGCATGAAAGTTCGGCACTCTAACTACTATGCTACGCAATCGTTGAGGTTGGTGTAATTGTTTTATAGGTAGGTGTGTACCAATCTATTTTTTACTAAATATCCGATAACTATTTTATTCTTTTATTCTTATGAATATAATTGATATATAACATAGAATAAAAATTAATTAAAATAAAATTTTCCATTAAATAATCTATATTATAATTTTTAAATATACAACACAATATATATTAATCTGGCAACACTTATCATATTTGATTTTTTTTTGCAATGTCTGGGGTCAGCGCTCAATAGTAGTCATATTTCTCTCATTACTCATCATAAAAATATCATATGCGTTTCGTTTCTTTGTGATTTTTTTACCAGTTTTAGTTTTTTATTTTCTGATTTTCTTATTTTTTTATCTGCAAAAGAATAAAAACATTAAAAAAACCAGATAAAATTGATCCCAAATGTAAAATTGACGTAAAATAAATAAATAACGCAAAAAAAAAAACAACAACAAAAATAAACAAAAAAATTTCTCTGTATTTCTCTCCTGTTTCTGTTTCTGTTTCCATATGATGTATAACAGTTTTCTTTTAACTGTTATAATATTTTTTTCATTGTTTTGTTATTTGTATAATAAATAGCTTTTTCAGTTTCTGAAATCTGAATTCTGTATTTTGTATTTTACTTTGATAATTTTTTTAATAAAAAAAAAAGCAAAAAAAACATAAGGTACAAAATATAGTCTATAACAGTTTTAATACTTTAGAATAAATCCGTGTAGATACAAGAGAACATTTCCGATCACATATAAAAGAAAGAATTTAAAGTAAAAGAAAAAACTTACCTAACTATAATTTAAAATAATAATTTTGTTTTTTAATAATTTAAAAAAAAAAAAAAAAATAATACTAAAATATTTTATTTTAATTTTAATAAAATAATTTTATTTTAATACTAAAGTATCTGAAGATACTTTTTTTTTTTTTGTGTGTTGGTTACAATGGAAGTTTAAACAGAATATAAAAAAGTAAATGAAGTAAAATTAAAAAAATTAAATTATTATAACGCATTTTTGTTATAAATGTAAATTATATTTTTTTGTATATCTATTGTATTTTTATAATTTATTTTCATTTTATATTAGTTTATATAAAATTAACAAAATAACGGTATTTCTTGTGTAAGTTTTTAGAAATTATTAATATTTCATAATTATGTTGAAAAAAAAAAAAATGTTGTTTGCAGTTTTCTATCATCGATTTTTGCCGGAATGTTTTTTGTTGTTGTTGTTGTTGTTGTAATTTTTTGATTCGCTACTGCACATGAACGAAAAATCGGTCAATACTGATATTGAAAACTAAAAATAAAATAATTATTCTACATACTAATTTTATTATTAGCTATACGTGTATATTAAATAATATATTTTTTAATAATTATATGTATTAATATTTTTAAAAATATGTTATTGTTGTGATTTAAATTTTATCAAAAAAAATAAGAAAAAAAATAAAAAAAAAAAATAAAATACAATATTTATAAAAAATATATCAAATTATTAAAATAAAATTAAAATTGGCTTATCAAAGTTTAAATTAAAAACAAAAAAATAAATAAAAATCATTCAAATATTATATTCATGTATAATTATGTAGAATATAATTTTATATGCACATAATATAATAAAAAAAAAAAAATAAGATTAATACATAGATACTATACTAAACAATATTGTACTAAATAAAATTTAAAATTTTTTTTTTATTGCGAAATGATAACTTTTGATTCTGCAAAGTTCAAAATTTTATCATATGGTTTATTTCATATATATATATATATCAGTGTTTTGAATTTATTTAATAATTAATTAACAGAGTGGGATACAATAAGTATATGTAAATATTGCGAATGATTTTTTTGATTTTAATAGAATATTAGTATTAAATAAACTTTTAATTAGTAGAGGATTACAATTTAACTTAAAAATTGTTGTAGGTACCAATATAATTAAGTATTTTAAAAAATGTATGAAAATAATAAGGTATTTTGATATAGGAATTTTATATACATTGTATGTATGAATTTTTCGAATTATATGAAAAATCTTCGTAAAGGCTTCATTATACCAATATATACTGGGCAAAATTTAGACCATAGGCAGAAGATACAAAAATACTATTTGTGTGACAAAGAAACAAATATAAAATACTGGAACAGTTGTCAATAATACGGGAGGAGTCATCCATAATGCAGGGAGAAATATTTAGAGAGCAATCATAATACGGGGATGTTCTCTAAATACTTTTTCCTATAATGTTGTTACTACAAACCAAAAATCATTTTGCTCTTTTTCTCCTATTGACAATATACATACCTCTCATTCTAAAGTTCAGAATATTGGGTAAAATTTTCTCATGAAAACCTGCCTTAAAGAAATTACAATTTTTCACTTCTATTAAATTTTCTAACATTTTTTTAGGTTTGTTTTGAAAAGTCTCAATTTAAAAATTAAAATAATTTTAAAATGTATCCTACAGTACATGACTTTGTACATTTAAAGGTGTGGAAGGGCTCACATGTTTTACTTCACGATGACTTTATACAAAAAAAAAAAGTTTGGTAACGACTTTTCCCATAAAACTTTTATAATTATTTTGAAATTGTCTGAAAACAATTAAATACAATGACATAACAAACATACGGTTAACAATAACATAACATAACATAACAAAATAATGTAAAAAAACAAACATAATTTTAAAAATGTGAAATGGTTTTTGTACAAAATACCAAATTGTTTGTTATTAGAACTTTATTGTATAATAAAAACGAAATTAACCATTAAAAAGGCCTTTCTTAAATTTAAAGCAAACTCTTTATAATTAAGAAACGTTAAAAAATGTATAATGTTACTTTAATTTTTGTATATTACTTTAAATTTCAAATTTTTCAGGTTTTGAACCCTTACAACTAAACTGAGTGCGGCATAAAAATATTTTTTTTAATGAATCTAAAATGATGCTTAGTTTAAAGGATCGAACTCTTCTTCAAAATTTCTAATTTTCTAATTCAGACCGTTTTTGATATTATAACTAATGATAATTGTTGAATTTAATACCGTCTAGCGATCTCATATGTAGTACTCTACATTTTATATAAGTATTTATAAAGCTTATAAAAGCAACTGTTGTTAGGCGTTTCCAGCTTGAAAATAAGCTTAACGGAACTCTTGTTGTAACAATTTAAATTACTGTCTTTTCCAAGACTTCGAGCTCCAAAAGTTGTTCCATTAAATTAATTTATTTGTTGGATCTATCCATAGTCTTTAATTTAATGCAGTTCCATAAACCATTTTAATTATTGAAATAAAATAGTTATTTCTAATGTATAAATTTAATTTTTTAACAGTTAGTCATGGAAATTCCAATTTAATTAATTTTAATAATTAATAACTAAAAATCAAGGAAAAAATAAAAATTAAGTTTAAAACCTCTTTAATAAATAGGTTTTTAATACTTTGACCGACAAATCTATATATGCAAATTTTGCATATTTAAAATAAAATTATTATTTTTTTTATTGGCCCCAATATGATTTTTGTTCAATCATATAGAAAATCAATTAAATAATTAAACTAAGCTTAAAAAATTATATTTAATTAAAATTAACCTAAGTTATTACAAACCATATCTAATATTTATTACTTACTTAGTTTTCATTTCTAAATATAATTATTGATTAATAAAATGTCAAGGTCTATTTTAATATCTGTAGAATATTTTATTGTGACTGATAAAAACTTTCAATTTCTATTTGATTTTATGATATATAAGTACATACATTAATGTTTTATGACATAATAATGATTTAAAGTAAATCATAAGAATTTTATAACATTTTTGGTAATTATTGTATTTGATTAGTTTATCAATAATAATATATGATTATTTTATTTTACTTATCCAATATTAATGATGTTTTGAACCTTTTAATAAGATTATCTTTAAATATGTCATAATCTATTTTATTAGTCATATAATTTAGTTTACTAACAATTCTGTCAATAAATTATATATATTTAATATATAACATTTAAGTTGATATGTTATATATCCATTCTGTATTATATATAATATATAAAAGAAATTTATAATATACTTATGTTATCCATTTTCAATATAAAGAAAAAAAAATCTGCATCTGCTGGTTTTTCTTCTGTAAGCAATTTATTATGAGTATGACATTTTTTTAAAATTGACGCATTTTAATGTCAACTTGTAAGAAAATAATCCAAAAATTATATATATATATATTTATTTATATAATATATATATAAAAAAAGAATTAATTGCTGTTTTAGATGCCCCTTATGTTTTCAAAATATCTTTTTTAATCGTGTTATTTATAATTGGATTGAATAAGTTGATATAAAATATAATTATAATATAAAATAAATAGAAAAATTTAATATTAGAACTGGTAATAAAATTGGTAGTACTTTAACTTCTTTCTTTTAAAAACTAATTTCTTAAAACGAATCATTATTTACATTAAAAAACTTTAATAAAAGTAATATTTTGATCTTATAAACTGCAGCTGCAGTACGAAGGTGTATATAAGCTGCATATATGCATACAATTTTGTTTTAATTAGTTGCAGTTTACCGTATTATAAACAAGTTACGCATAAAAAATGATTCAATAAAAATGAAAGAAATATAATTAAGATTTTATGGAAAAATTCATATTACTTAAAAGTTGAATTAATATTTGTTACAGCCGTTAGTGTAAAACAAAGACAAAAACCTTTAACCCTCTGCAGCATGAAATATAAACAATTTCAATATTATTAATAAAGTATTATGCAAATATATACATATATATATACGTGTAGATTTCTATTAAAACAAAATCACCTGATATAATTTCTATAAAATTTTCATTATATTTTTAATTTTTATACCAGAAACTGTTTAGCAAACATTCTTTAGTAATATGAAACTGATTGCAAATAAATTGTTTATCAAAACATGAATATATATAAGTAAAATTGTAAAATTTATTATTTTCAAATATAATAAATATCTAAAATAATTAAATATTTCCCTAAAAATATTTTATTGATACTTAGAACATGAAGCTCATTTAAATAAACAAATATATTTGATTTCAAACCATTGTTAAGCTATATACTAATATGTAATCTGTCATACTAATAACGGGAATTTAATTTTCTTGGATTTCAAATCTTAAAACTGGTTTAGAAAATACCTACCGTTAAAATTAATTTACCGTAAAATTTTATTTTAACCTCCAAATAATCTCAATTTTCGAAATCAGTTTAATGAAAGTGGTGGCTGCATGCGTCAAACTTAGAACATTAGAATATTTGAATTCTATAAATTATATGTAATCTGTCATACTAATAACGGGAATTTAATTATCTTGGATTTCAAATCTTAAAACCGGTTTAGAAAATACCTACCGTTAAATTTAATTTACCATAAAATCTTATTTTAACCTCCAAATAATCTCAATTTTCGAAACTAGTTTAATGAAAGCGGTGGCTGCATGCGAGTTACGTTTTTTATGTGTATATGTTCTTTAGAACATAAATGAAAACGATATTGTTCTTTTTATTGTTGTCTTAAGACTACTTTTTATTTTTCCTAATTTTAACTTATATTAAAAATTACAAATAAATTATTGTTAAGATAAGCATTTCTTAATATTATAAAAAACATTATTGTTATTACTTATTATTACTAATTGCGAAATGCTAATCCAGTGTTTTTTTTTATTAATTTTGTTCAAACTTAATTAACCAAAGTAAATTAACGAAAATGCTGAATTGCATTCCCTTTATTGATTAATTCATTCAGAAAAGTTGAATGAATTAATTTTAGCTTTTATTAATCAAGGTTGAATGATTATGTATAACTTGCGTCAAACTAAGAACATTAGAATATTTGAGTTCTATATATTATATGTAATCTGTCATACTAATAACGGGAATTTAATTATCTTGGATTTCAAATCTTAAAACCGGTTTAGAAAATATCTACCGTTAAATTTAATTTACCGTAAAATCTTATTTTAACCTCCAAATAATCTCAATTTTCGAAAGCAGTTTAATGAAAGCAGTGGCTGCATGCGTTACTGCACTTTTAAAATATAGTTTAATTTCCCCAATTACGCTGTCAATTTGACGCACACATGTCAATTTGTTTTAAATGTTAAAAGAATTTTAAAATAAACAACCGCAAATATAATTGAAACTTTGTGCTCCGCTCTGTTAAAGGTTAAAGATTAATTATAAGGGTTAATTTGTGTACAAATTTACAGATTTAATTTTACTTTTGTACTTTAAATTTTTTTTTTTTTGTTTTTTTTTTAATTGAATAAGTTCTTATTTAACATCAGTTACTTATATTAAAAAAAAAAAAACACATTTTTATGGTTATGGTATCAAATTTTTTAGAACAGACATTTTAAATCTTGATTTTAAAAATTTATATAAATACCAAAAAAAAATAATAATTATAAATAATAATTAACCTTTAAATAAAAGTTAAAAAAAAAAAAAAACACAAAAATAAACAAATAAAAAAAAATTAAAAATGATTAAATAAATAAAATTCATAAAAAAATTTTTAAAACAGTTATTGGTCAGTCATTGAACAGTAAACTTAATATGCAATTTGTTTATTAATTAATTACAAATATTTAATAATATTAAATATTAATTACGTTATTTGTTTTTTTTTTTTTAATTTTAATTTTTTATATTTGTAAAAATTAAAATTAATATTTAATATTAATACTAATTAAAGTAAAATTCAAAAAAATAGAAAAGAAGTGTACATTCTGATATATATATATAGGTTATAAATCAAATTATTATACAGTGTATAACATTAATATAAATATAATTAAAATAGTGAAAATATCTAATTGATTCTATAATTGGTTCTTTGTTATATTTCATTATCAAGTTTAAAAAAAAAGGAATAGTGATAACTTATATATATATATATATATATATATATAGTGTTCATATGTTAATAAATACAATAAATTAAAAAAAAAATCGCGTATAAAGATTTAATTATTTCTTTGTTATAAATTGTATTTCAGTATATGTATTTATAGATTAATTTTTTTATTTTATTTTTTTAATTCCTTAAAAATCTTTATTTTATTTTAAAAATTTATAATTTGATTATAATTTGAAGAATAATGGACAGAAGTACGGGCATAAATGAAGAAATTTGTAAGTTAATTTTGGAATTTTTTTTATTTAAGAAAATTTGTATACGACTTTTATTTTATTTTGGGAAACATTGTATTGGCAATTCAAATTACACTAACCACTTATCACTATTTAATTTTTTGATAAGTTTTTATTGCACCAAAATAATATTTGATAAATAATTTAATTAAGTATTGATTAGTGAAAATCATCCAGTTATCAATACATAAAATAAAAATATTTAATTATTTGATTAGGGATAAGTGACTGGTATCATAGGTTCCTAATAATTAAGATTATTTACAGATTATAAATTAATTATAATTAAATTTCGAAAATTTAATTGGAATTACATTATTGCAATTTTTTAGTTAATCTGTAGCCCTAGTATTATGAGTAATGTTTTTCCCAGGGTTGTAAAAAACTCAAATTTCGACTAAACTCGTCGCTCATCTCAAATTTTGAGTCCTCTCAAATAATGAGTCCGTCCACGATTTGAGCGATACAATGCGCTCACAGGTTGAGCGGACTCAAATGTTGAGCGGGCTCGAATAAAGAGTGGACTAAAATTAGAGTTGAGCTATGAGTTGAGTTTGGCATTTGAGTCCGCTCATTTACAACCCTGGTTTTTCCATTGTCATATCAGATTTTAAGATAGAATTTAAACGGATTAGTTTACTAAACAATATTATTAAGTTTAAATTAAGTATAAAATAATGAAGTTGAAAACAATGGAATATCATTTTCATTCAATTCCTGAAAATTTAAATTTAACTTAAAAATTTTGGAAATAATATTTTTTAATTAAAATACAAATTTAATTAAGAGTGCTGGATTTTTGTTTTGTTCCCAGAAATGCTGCGTAAAATAATATTTAATAGGTATATAAGTATAGCATCATTTGAATACGTTACGTGCAAATGTACTTAAGTACTACATATATAAAAAACGTATAAGATACTATTTATAAAAATCAAACAAACAGTAAACAGAGCATATTTAGGTTAAGTGTGTGAACTAAAATGTTTCATATTATAATTCTTCATCTATAATTTTGTATATGATTTGGTTTATTTACTATATGAGTGTATGAATATATGTTTAGAATAAAATTTTCATTTAAAAAAAACAAATTTTGTTTATATAATATTTAACTTTTATTGTTTTGTCTGTTTCGGAAACAAAATGTGCCATTTTATTTTTAGAAATTTTATATTTTTAGAATATTTTATTGATTTTTTTCAGAAATGTGTGTTTATCTATAGTAAAAACAAAGTAATTTAAAAAATCTGAGATTCTACTAAAAAAGTTTGATATTAAACGAGGAAGATTATAGTTGCCCTTGTCAACTTTTAGATACCCGTGCATACCCACTAACCGTTATTTATTTTCCCTATGCTTTTATAAATATTACAAAAAAAATATAAGAAAGTAAAATAGTTAAAAAAAAATTTAACTTATTAGGTATCCCATAATTTTTGATTAACTTATTATCCCATAAAAAAAAAAAAAAAAAATAGCCCACCCTAAAAGTTGGTCCGAGTGATGTCCAACTTTGCCAACTAAGTTGTCCTATTACTTTATCTGCCCAGTTTTGATTTTAACCTCGTAGCTTCATTAGATTCACAGTTATCGAATTGATTACTTTGTATGGCAGCTGCCCGAAAACGGGTCCGTAACATTTTGAAACTTCATATAAGTGATCGATCCATTATATAACTAACAGTGTGTAATTTTCATCCTCGTAGTACCTATAATCAGTTTCTAAGAAATTCATATTGGTGCAAAGAAGTTGTGTGGCAGCTCCCCAAAACCTTGATCTGGTCTTAAACAAAAAGAACCTCAAAAATATCCAAAAAATGTTTTGTGTGATTTTCAAAACTCTTGCTCTAATTTTTCAATTCTATCTCTTATAATTAATTTTTAATTCACCAATATATTAAACTTAAGCAAAATCAACTTCATATAATCATATTCATATAATAATCATCATATTCATAATCTATCAATCTATCAATATCAATAAGCCATTTACTTAAAAAAAATCTTTGTCTTCTTTTTTGCTTATCTTAAATAAACTACGCATCATTTAAATCATATAAAATTCTAACTCGAAATCGTTATCTACTTTTTGTAACAAAAACAAAAAACAAAAAAACAAAAAAACAAAATTCATATAATTTCATGTTAAATACTAATTCATATAATTTCATGTCAAGATTTCAAATTTTTGTATGAAAATGTTGGAGTTGAAAACGTTAGTTGTTCGAGAGCTACCCAAAGTTATGGTCCGATCTTAACCAAAAAAAATAGGGAACCTAGAAATTGATTGAAAAATATTTTGTGAAAATTTCAAAACTGTAGCTCTTTTAGTTTTTGAGTTATCGTGCTGACACACAGACGGACGGACAGACAGACATAGCTAGATCGACTCATTTTTCGATTCTGAGCCGATACGTACCCTTGACACTATATCTAGCTCGTCTAGATCGATGCGTTACAAACGGAGGAGCAAATCTAATATACCCGATGTCATATATGTATGCACGGGTATAAAAATTAAAGAATTCGTATTGCTATATTCTTTAGTCGTACTTATGTATAGAAACTTTAATTAATAAAAACGTTTTTGAAAATTTTTTATTTCCATGGAAGAGACCATCAAACAGTCAAAATACGTATACGTACATGTTTTTAAAAATGTTTAGTATAAGCAGGGTATCGGGAAATGGTAGTATTGCTATCGATAAAGAGTGAAAGAGTATGCCATGTAAATTTTAGTATAATCAAAGTATAATTTAGAAAATCATTACCATTAGTAGTGTTGCCAAATAAGTTAGTCGCGAAATCCAATCAAAATCCGCCAAGTATACATATTAAAACATTACATAATTGTCAAAAGTCCATACATTAATCTATAAATGCAAATTATGGTATTATTAATTATGAGTTATGACAAATGATAAACCTTAAGAAGTTGACATAATATATCGCTAAGACATCTAACCTATTTTAAGGGAAATATAAAGTAGGAAATATGAAAACGTAATCTCGGAACAAATCTTTGAACTTCTTACAATAGTCAATAGTCATAAAAAAAATTGTAATAAAACAAACCATTAATAATTTTGGAAAGTAGGCCAGAAAGAGAAGAATATATGAGATACAAGCCAATTGGGCCATATGGTTGGGCACTGATAATTAGATTTTACTTAATTGTTCACTGTTATAGGCTAAACAGCCTGACAATATATTTGCATTTCAAAAAAGTCGGATCTATATTCTTATAAGAACTGATAAAATGAATTCCATTCACAATTTACATGAGATAGTACTACGCCTTATAACATGTAGAAATGTTTTCGATTTTCAATATTATACAGTTCTATTTTGATTATATTGTAATAATTTTGTATTTGAGTTATATGGTATTCCATATCTGTGAGTTATATTATTCAATTGAATTATTTATTTATTTATTTTATTATGTATTTGTTTATATTGTTATATTAATGTATATTTTATTAATGATATATAATTATTAATTAAACCATTAACTTGAGCCCAATGGCGAATGGTAGTTGAGTTAATTCGAAAACCGGATAAAAGTTTTTCACTTTCCTGCGATTTGAACCCGGGTCTTTCGCATGAAAGCTCGGCCCTCTTACTATTGTGCCACCCAGTCGTTGATTCAATTGAATCCTATAAAAGCGGTAAACTTTTGTACCTGATAGAATCGGTTTAATTTTCTTTGAACACTATATTTTTTATTTTTAATAAAATTTGTGCATCATGTATGAAATAAAAACAGTGCACTTTAATTGGCAACCCCCCAAAATCATTTAACAAATAATTATTACACTTCTAATAACTTATTTTAAATCATATTTCCCTTTTTATATATTTTTATACCATTAAGTATATAATATTGTAATATTCGTTTTTTGTAACATAATGGTGATACAAAAATATTTCTATTGTCAAACAAACAAAAATAACTAAATCACGATTTTCTTTCAAATTCATTTTGATGATTTAATAATTACAAAGACGTATTGATATCACAAAAAAAATTTTAGAATTATTATAACTTAGTTATATATAAAGAAAATATTTTGAAAAAAAAAATTCTAACATAATTAATGTAAATTAAATTAAACTAAGAAATATAAAAAAAAGTTAAATCAATCAATAGTTAGATATGATAGATAGGCAGTTATAATAAGTTATACATTTAAGATAGTTTACCAAGTTTTGAACGTGCATTGAAAATTAAATTTTTTTATAGGTGAAAAGCACATGTTCTATTACAACTGTATTTTGATTAGTTAACCATATAGTAGAAAGACGTGTTAAAAATAAATTTAGTTATTATTTAAATAAAAACAATTCAAAATAGTTATTTAATAAAATTTTTAATTAAGTTATTTAATATATTAGAATATTAGTTGCTACGTAGAACTCCATATCAGCAAAAAAAAATAGGAAATTGTCAAAGTATTTAAAAGACATTGAAAAATCAGTGGCTAATTACTTTTTAAGTTATATGATAAAAATTAAATATATAAAATTCAGTATAAACCAATTAATATTATTAAAATTACTCTAAAATTGTATAACCAAAATAGAAGTTATTTGTAGTTATACAAAGGCTCAAAATTTTAAGCTAATTATTATTTATACAGTTAACTTACTTAACTATTGTTATTTTGTGACTAATTGATGAGCTAAAAGATAAATTTGTTTTAAATACAGAAGCTGACAATTGATTGATATTATAAAAAATAAATCAATTTTAAATTATTATGAATTTTAGTTCATCATAAAAGGTTAGAAAATTTTCTACATAAACCAAAGATATTCTGTAGAATTAATGTTAAAATTACTTATTGAGTAAAGTTAATTGGTTTAAAAACAGTAGTTTTTCGAGTTCTTCATTTAATTTTCCATTTTTCTTCAAATGGTTAACTTCTACTCTATTAAATAATCATATAATTTTAAAAGTACATTAATAAGTAACTGGTTAAATAAAATAAGAGTTAACCTAATTTTTTTTTTTTTTATAAATTTTAAAATGAAAGAAAATTGTAGTAATTAACCATAAGTTCGTGTATCAATATTTCTACATTTACAGAATATTTTATAAAATAATCTTAAGTTGTAAAATCTGGTATTATAGTAATCAGAATTTTTAATTGTTTTTCCTCTTTGATACGATTTTCTGGTCGTTTCGACATGCCCAGACATCTTTTACAACGAAGAACTTCTATTCGGAATCACCCTGTATAATAGATTTATAAAAATTTGTTGTAACATACCATCTGTTCTTTCAGAAACAACTTTTTATAAATCTATTATACAGGGTGTCAAAACGAAGAGAAAATCATATGAAAGAGTAGAAGTGGAGTCCATTTTCGCTGATTTAGAGGTTATAAGGCTTTAAAATTTTTTATTCTTTTAAATTTAAATCTGGAACCAAAAAATTAATTGCATATGTGTACCATATGTGAAAGATTATTAAAATAACTCAAAATTATTTCAAACATTACTGATTATTTAAGTATTTATTTATAATTAGTACCAGGACAATATTAAATATTGCCTGATATTACAGTACTTTGTCTATTTTGTCATTTGGGCTTCTTAAATTAAATACTTTCTATTTATTTCTAATTACAATATGAATTATTTTGTTTATATTATATATTTGTATAGCTAAATTATATTTGGTTACCATGGAGATTTGTAAAGAAAAAATTTTTTTTCAATAATTTATTTCAATTAAAAAAATTCAAATCCGGTACTGAAATCGAACCCAGACCTCTTCGGTTAGTAAACCAAATGCTTACCCACTAACCCGTCTGAGGCTCCATTACTGATTATTTAGTCTGAGATTATAGGGTTTAAATTCAGAAATTTTTTAACAAAGTATCAACTAAAGGCTTTTTATCAAGATAACGTTATATGAAAATTATAGTTTTTATATTTCAAAATATTATCATAAAATACATTTTGTTGAATGATTTATCTCAAAATTTTTTTTAAAAAACAACTAAGTATTTAGAAAACAATTAAAAACAAAAGTTTTCTTTTATTAAAAATCTAACAAGAAATTTTTGACCATGACTTCTTTATTGAAAATGCTATAAACAATTTTATTTTCATATAAGATATACGTAAGTAGTTCAAAATTCAAATTACGTATATCTATTATTAAAAAAAAAAAAACAAATCTTTTAATAAATTAATTATTTTTGTGTATATAATATATTTAAAATAAAGATATAACTATAATATAAGTAAGAAGAAGACATAAAACATAACATAAAAACAGAAAATGTGTTGCTTATTTGCAGATTATTATAACGTCAAAAGTTGTGTTTTGTTTATTTATCACCGTATGTAAACATTGTTCCGAAAACTTCTTTACTTCTCTATGTATTAACGCCATTATCGTTTTTATTGAATAAACATTTAATATAGAAATATTTTCTTTTTAAAATAAAAATAAAAGATATAAAAGTACTCCATATATATAATTAGTTAAGTGCAGGGCTGTCGTTTAACAAAAAAAGTAGCCTGTTTTATTGAAAAAAGGAACATTTTACTTTAAAAGAGAGCCTGTTACAAAATACTTTCTAATTTATTTTTTTTAATAATACTTACTAAATTGAATTTTTAAAGAGTCGTTTGTAGCAAATTTCATTTTTAATTCTGGCTAACTCTAAATATATTAATTACTTAACCTCAAAATAAATTTCCAAAAAACAAAATTAAAAAAAAAGTTATCAAAAAATAGTTTGTTAATATATTTTATTTATATTTTAAAGTTTTATTTTATTTAGAAAATACTGAATTCAACATAAAAAAAAATATAATTTTCAGTCTTATTCCACAAAATTCAGACCGAAACGAGAGCGTCATTGTAGATAGGCTATAATGAATTTTTCTTTATTTACATGTGTTTACATGTTACGCATAACACGCATAACATAGAAAAGCAATCATAATTGAAATTTCATCTTCATTTTTACGCATGCAGGTTCACTTAAAAGTATGCATACATATATCTTCATTATAAAATTTTTGATGGATAGTATTGGCGATATGTCTTTTATTCAAACTAATGATTAATTTTTAATATTAACTAAAGGGTTATTAAAAAAATATTCAAATATATAATTTTTATAACTTAAGTGAGTTTATCAATGAACTTTGTGAAGTCTATATATATTTTCAAAACGACAGCCCTGGTTAATTGTAATAAAATACTGTAAACAAAATTAATTTTGAAATAATATGCTCAGGTGAATTATTAAATTGTAGCTATGCTTTAATAGTAAAGAAGTTTCAATTTTTGTTTCCTTCTTCTGATTCTATTTAAAATTGTTTATTTTTTGTAGTTATTATTTTTAAAGCTAATACTTGTATTATACGAAAATAAGAATAAAAGAAGTAAAAAAAAAATCTTTTAATTATTTATATATAATAATATATAAACAATAGTTTTTCGTTTATAACACACTTTATACTTATGTATATTTATATACATTTTAAATAAAACAACATTTGTTACGTTAAAACATTTGTAGCATCTCATTAACATTGAATGTATTGTATACGTCATCATATATTTCTTACGTAAGTTTATATCGTATTTATTTCGAAAATTCACTTTCTATTATCGTATTAAAATTATTTGGCAGAAGAGTGATTTTCATTTATATATTTTTAATATTCATTTGTTATGTTTTCATATTTATCTCAGTTTTGTTTATTCAAAGTTTTATGGTCTTAGATTTAAAAAATCATTTGTATAAGTGGACTGCGCGCAGGAGTATATGGCATGACCTCTTAATGTTTTCTCAAAGTGTAGCCTATCTATCTCAATTTCCGGCGTTTTATTTGGTTCATAATAGTTTCTTTACCTGTTAACCGCCAGAAGTAGTAATTTCTGATTCTGTATATTCTCATTAGGCACTTATTCGCATATTAGAGTTTCTGCTTGATGGTGTTAAAAGTCATCCAAGTTTTAGTGTACATTCCATCCACATGCCTTAAACTATCTAATGCCGGTTTTTTTTTTAAAATTATTAAAAATTAACAGCCGAACTGTTGTAATACAAGCGAGGGCAATTAAGGAGCAGTAAAACTTATCGAATCCGATCTTCTCATAAACTTAATTTTCCATAAGTTGCAGTTCTTTAATTGCCTTTCGTTCCTTAAAATAAAGAGATTCTCCATTTATTTTCTGTTTTCCACTTATAAATTATTAGAAAAGCTTTGATTATTTATTAGAATACACTTTTAAGACAAATATTTGTCTACGTTTACATTAATGGCTGCGTAATGGCACCGTCAGAGCTGCGTCAATTGTAGACACTTTCATGCAATTCAATATATTAAACTTATTTTGACAGATAGCTAGGTGTATAGAGCGAAACGAGAGCGATCATTGTAGATAGGCTATTAGGATTTAAAAAAAAAATTTTAAAATCATCATAATATAAATAAACTGAAATTAAATAGACCGTATCTTTAAGTTTTACAGAACAAATTTTTATACCCGTATGACTATATAGTCAAAGGGTATAATAAATTTGCCATTACGTTTGTGACGTAGAGAAGGAGGGGGGGTAGATATAGACACAAGTGTATGGATCGGATCAGAATCGAAAAATAAATCGATTTAGCTATGTATGTCCGTCCGTCCGTCCGTCCGTCCGTCATCACGATAACTCAAAAATTAAAGGAGCTAGGATTATGAAATTTTTGCGAATTCGTTTTTATGCAAAAACCGGAATCGCTATTTAAATACAGCCGTTTTGGTACACGGGTTCGAGTACCTGCCATACAACTTCTAATTTTATATGAGCATTACTCTATAGTTATGTAAGCTACGTGTCTGAAATTTTGCCAAAATTAGTTTAGTATAATCGAAAAAAATTGCAAAATTTGGTTGGTCTACTGCAGAGGGTTCGAGTAGCTGCCATACAACTCTTTCTTTTATATGAGCTTTACACTACACCTGATGAAGCTGGGTGTTTGAAATGGCTAAAGTTACTGCAAAATTTGGTTGGTCTACTGCAAAGGGTTCAAGTAGCTCCCATACATCTCCTTCTTTTATATGAGCATTACTCATAAAGTTGAATGTTTGAAATTTTGCCAAAAGTAATTAACCGGATGATATAATGTATATGTTACGGTCATGCGGGTATCCCAGAGTTGACACAGTCTACTCTTCTACACTCTTCCTCGTTTTTTACTTGTAAACAATTTTTTAAAAAAGTACTAAGTAGCAATTTCTTATTTTTCAATATTGTCATTCTAAGAAAAGGGTTATTGATCTTTTGGCATTGCTTTAAAATGACTGTTAAAAATTTAATTTGTTTTTTTTATTGCTTAAATTCAACGTTTTTTTTTTGTATTATTGTACTAAACATAACTAATTCAGATTTTGTTACTTTAAAATTACTTTACTTTTTTATTTAAATTTAAGTTTTTAAATTTTTTTTTTTATAAAACTAAAAAAATTAAAATAAATGGACATTTAGAAAGTAAAAATGACCTGAATTATTTACTACTTAAAAAAAATTTCTAAATTATATAACTTTGAAAAAGTTTGATAGTGTTATTTCATAAAAAAAGCATAATTTTTTAGTTTAATTTTTGGATTTTTTATCAAAAGTTCAAGAGATCAAACAAAAAAAAAAAATTGACAAAAAATAACCTTTGTACCCAAAAGGTAATTAATAATTAAAAAAAATAAAATAATTAAAAATTTTCTAATTAACGAAGATTTATTTTATATTTAATTATAAGTTAGATAAATTGCTAAAAGATTATTTCTGCTCAAGGTTAAAGGGCATTAAATTTTCTGATTAACTAAAATAAATCGTTTTAAGTACAAACTTTTTAGCGTAACTATACTCATTTCTAATTGCCAATTGGCATTTTTGAACGAATTTCAGTACAATAACTAAAAAATTTGAATTATTGTTAGCAAAGAACTCCACATACGGCTCTGAATGGTGGAAAGAAGATGTTGTTTAATCCCTTAAGCTTTCAATTGATTTTAAAGAGTGTTTTATATTTTAACAAGATACTTGTTAACTATTTTGGCACCACTTTTGATAAGAGTTTTTGCGGAGAGCTTTGTTAAGTTTTTCATTAGATTTGCTTGATCCAAATAAAGTCTTAAAACCTTTGTTTTGTTAACCACTTTAAAGTTTGAAAGTATGTTCTAAATTTTAACAAGATATTTGTTAACCCCTTTTGATAAAAACGACGTTTGATAAAAATTTTTGCTGAGGACTTTGTTCAGTTTTGGAGTAGATTTACTTAATCCAAATGAAGTCTTAAAACTTTTTTTAATCCATTTAGACATAAAAATATTAGGTTTTTGAAGAATATTTGATCGATTTATATTAAGTAGGATATTACACCTTTTTAGTTCAATCGTCAGGAGTGCGATTATCTGTCATTAGCAAAACTTTTTAGTATTCTTCAGATGAAATGATTTTATGACGATAATTCTAACATTTAATACACTCTCAAAACTGACGACTAAACTGATAATGTATTCTATAGGATATTTTATATTTTAAAGGTTTGTTGTTATTGTTGTTTGTTTTGAGGGATAGCATGTGCCATCCTAACACGAAGGACTTGCGGCCTATCGTGTATCTTACTTCGAATACTTTCTATTAATTTAAAGTAATATTATATATTTTGCTTATGTTATATATTTTAATATTTGATAACAAAGGAATTTATGAAGAATAAATATTTTTCAATCATTTTTTTTTAATTAAATATTTGATATACCTGTACGGTAATCAACCCCACTCTGTATGTGCCAAATGCTTTCCCACTACACCACCAATTTAAAGGTTTACTATATGAATTATTCAATATTTAGATACTTCAAATAAATTTTTTAAACATATAATTGCTTATTTTAATTATAAAAGAATACGTCATAAGGAAAAGGTTATGTATTGTTGTTAAAGGTTGTGTGTTATAACTGTTTCGAAAATTCGAAGCTCTATATTTCTTTTCTAAAAATAAAAATTGGTTAAAGCTTAAAGGATTTCTATTAAAATAGAATCTATAAAATTAATTATTGCAAAAAAAGTTGATCAAATATGACGCACATTTGGTTTTTGGTTCTTCAAATGGTTGTTTTTTGCATTCTTTTAGGAGTAAAAAGTTCTTTGATTTCAAATTTTGGATCCGTTAAAAAAAATTTCAACCCGTTTGAGATAACTTTTTTTTTTAATTAAATCCAATTTTTATTTATAAATAATACGATATTTTTTTAGCTTTTAACAAATTTCTCAAATTTCTTTTCTTTAAACAATATTGAAACCTACTTGTAAACAGTTTTGCAGTATAATTTAAAAAAAAAAATTTAATTATTTTTTTCTTTAGGAAGTCATTAAATATATTTATATATATATGTATGTATTATGTACTATGTTATGCATGTAGAAGGATGTATTATATTTTTTAAAATAAAGTAAAATCAAATCTTACGCCTATAAGTATGTACATAAGTAAATATATTATTATGACATATTAAAAACCTAAGAGCGCATTAAATTTTTATGAAAAGTTTAAATATTTAACTATTAAATATAATATGTATATAAGTGGATATATAAGAGTATATATAAAGAACTTATACAATGAAAAAAAAAACAATATAAAATAGGAAGTTATAATTTTAAATCGTTCCAAAATTTTTAATATTTTTATTATAAATCAAATTATAATTAGTATATATACTCGGATACGTGCACGACATGCATGAAAAAACACAGAATAAGTTTTTTTTTTAATAAAAGAAATGGATTTTTAAGAATTTTTTTAATTAGAGAAATGGATTTTTAAGAAGGAAAATAATAAATTTTTGACTTTAGTAGTTTAAAAAAATATTGCATATTTTAAGGAGGATAAGAAATCCTTGTGTGCTACTATTTTATATATTTATATTATTTGTTAATATGAGAAACTGTTAAATTAAATTTATTTAAAAACACATATTAAATTTATTTTAAAATACTTTAATTACAAAAAAATGTTAAAAATTTAAAACAAATTTAAAATAGTTAATAAATTTATTTAAAGTGAAAAAAAATTTTAAAAGGACCTTTAGATAAGTTAACTGGAAACAACACGAATGTAATAAAAGTTAAAACGTCATATATAATGTAAAATGAAAACAAAGGGTGATTGTTTTGAGTAGGTGGATTAAATTTAATCAACCATATAAAAAAAAAAACTAATAAAATTAAAAAAAAATATAACATCATCATAATAAAAAAATACAGCAAAATAAAATTAAAAAAACGATAACAACATTGTATATATATATATAATACGAAACAATATCGTATGATATTGAAAAATTAAAAAAAAAAAAAAAACAATAACAAATTATTTTGACGGTTCAGTTAATGTGAGATTATGGTACCACTGTATAACACTAGTCTGTACTATAATATTCATTTAAAATAAAAACATACGATACAAATACATATTCATATGTTACAAAATAAAATGACAAAATCCTAAAAAAAAAAAAGAAAAATCAATAAAATTTTTTTTATTTTTTATTTCTTTAGAATTAGCGGAAATTTTTTTTTAAAAATATACCATATACCAAATAAAAGGTGAAATAGCTAGTCATTTATTTTAAAAGAAAAACTGTCAATATATGAAAAACTGTTAATTTGAAAATATACTGTTATGTAGTTATAACCTTACAAATATTTACCTTAAAAAAGTAATTATAAACTCTTATTTCCTGTAGGCTAATCGTATTTTACTTATTGTACATATACTAATATAAAAATATGAAATTTTTTAAAAATGGAGAAATCCTTGAATTTATATTTATTTAAAAATTTCAAAAAATATTTTTTGATGATCCCTAAAATAGCTAAAAAAAATTTATAGAATTAAAAATTTAAATAAATAGATGCAATGTAGGCGAAAATGTTAAGTTATTAAAAAAATCAAATAAATATATATATATATTTAAATTATAAATATATCTGAACAATATAACAGGTACACATGTTTTATTTATACTTGTATGTTTGTATACAAATCCTTAAATTATAAATACTTACTTACCTAAACAATATAACAGCTATACTTTAATACATACTTATATTTTTATTCGACATTCGTAAAAGTACTTATATACATTTTCTTATTTATACTTCTATAAATATATAATAAGTTCATATTTCTTATGTATATCTACCTTGTACCTAAGGAAAATCATACTTAAATTTTTGAAGTATGAAAATTATTTTTTTCTTTTGTATAGATTACAGTACGGTCACTTTAAAGTTAACTTGTTTACAAATAAAATAAGACTAAAGACCATGTGCACATTACAATAAAAGACTAGAAGTTTGATATAAAAGACATGCTTCTTTAAGTTGAATTTTTAGAGTGTTTTGGAAAAATAAAATTGATTAAAGAAAAGTTTATGTATGACGTTCTTAATAAATCAAAAAGGTAAATGTGAATAACTATAGGGTAGAATTTCGAGATTGTTTTATTTACTTATCACATTTTTATTAATATCTGGAGTTCTTGAATCCTTTCCTTCGTCTTTTTTATCTTTCAGATTTAAAAAGGAAATTAATAAAAATTACATATGTTTTGTAAGCTTGTTTAACAATGCATTTACGCGATATTAAAAATATTCATGATTTTTGTAATTGTATAACTATTTTGATACATTCATTTCATTTATATAATGAAAAAGTCATAATTTTAATCTCATGTAAATAGCTTATTAATTTCAAACATTTTTAACTAACTTTATAAATGACAAACAATTTCAAATGCCATCTAATTATTAATGAAAATTTTTTCCCAAATTAAACTAGTTTTATTTTGATTTTTGACATTTGGAATAAGTATAGTTCTCTCTAATAAACATGTTTTTTAATGTAATCCTAATATGGTTTTTGGGGTTTAATATGTAATTTTAATTAAAGAACGTGGGGATTGGATCTGTAAAAAAGGTTTTTGAGTAAAACTTTTATATTGTACCTATATTGTGTAATTTTTTCTTAATGAATAATTCCTTTTGAAGAAAGGGGATTTTGTGTTTACAACATCTTCAATGTAATCATATACTAATGTATACTTGTAAATATAGTGTGAATATGTAATTTTTTATATAAAAAATGTAAATCCTTACACCTTAACCTTATAATGATAATATTACATCAAGTTCGTACTATGTATATATATTATATCAAGTTAGTTCGTACAATTATGATTCTACTGTGTGGATAAATTAATTAAAAGTATATGAATGTATAGATTAATTTGACAGAATAAAAACAAGTATTGATGTAAATATATATATATATATATATATAACGATTAAATAAAATATAACAAAAAAATAAAGGTCAAGGTGGGATCCTTTGAGTATTCTATATTGTAATTAAAGAAGCTCATTGCATATGTATAGGATATTTATTTATATAGTATATACTGTATATAGATAATATATTGCGTATTGACGTTGTTTTTTGTTATTATTATTTAATTTTATTTAAAATAAAAAGTTGAGTGTAACTATTAATAAAAACTAATTTCCTAAAATAGGATTTTATTTTAAAAATGTTGTAATAAGCATTTATTTATTTTTATAATTTATCTATCAGTAAGTAGTTGAGGCAATTTCTTTTTTAATATATACTTCAAATTTGTTTTATTTAGAAAAATTAAGTTTTTTAATTAATTAAAATGTAATCTATAGTTGACTTTTAAAGTTTAGTAAATTCATTTTCTGATATTAAGATGAAAATTAAGGAACTTCCTTGCTAAATTCTTGCTGACTTAAAAATGACAGCGCTGAATTAAAATTTCAAGGAATAATATAATACTGTCATACACTGTCACTTTTGCGAATGAAAGGGAATTTTAAAATATATATTCATATTGGGGTCTTAAAATTATTATGAGAGTCTTTTTTAAAGATTTACATCTATATATAACTAAATACATAAAATGTGTTTTAAATTCAAATGTTGTGTTTTAAATTCAAATGTTTTGTTTTAAATTCAAATGTTATGTGATGTGAAATATTTTATTATTACACATTTATTTAAAATTTTTTAAATATTTTTAATACATTTGAAATTTTAAAATCCGAACATCAAGTGCAAAAATTTGTGTTAATTCAAACATATTTTTATAGTATATGTTAAATAAGAATTCCAGATCTGGATTTTCTGAAATATTCTAGTTCTCATAAATAGCTCTGGTAACCAATTTAAAAAAAAATTTAGTAACCAACAAACATTACTTTAAAATTATATAGTTATATATTAAATATATGTTTAATATGTTATAATTTATACATTAATTTTTAATTTAAAATATTGTAATTGAATTCTTTTGCAAATATGTATCAAAATAATAGTTTAATTTAGTTTTAATATATATAGCGCTCTAGACCAGTGATTCTTAACAGATGGGTCACGGTCCTCTGGGGTTCATAAGAAATTTTGCCGTGCGCCGCCAAATTATATAAAATGTAAATTGGTTAATTAAATGTCATCATTTAAAATTAATTGAAAAATTTGATAAATATTTGCCTAATGATGGAAGATGACATTTCAAAAATAATAAATAATGAATTAATAAAGTTAAGTTGTATATTTATTATATAAAAAAAAATAAAAGAATAATTAAAAAATCAATTTATTATAGGTAAATTTAATAAATATAAATTATTGTTAAAAAAATAAGGGAAACAAAGAAATATTTTTTTTTTGAGCGCTAAGTGTTAGGCTAATAAGCCTGTCTATACCACAGGTAAATGTTGGAACAGGGGGTCATATTATATTCGTGTTATTCGAATTGGTCTTATTGACCAATCTTCCACATACAATTTAAACATGAGATAGTACTAGGCCTTATAATATGTAGAAACGTCTTAGATTTTCAATATTTACAATTCTATTTTTTGTTTATATTGTAATATTTTGTATTTGAGTTATATGGTATTCCATATCTGCGAGTTATATTATTCAATTAAATTATTTGTTTATATTTTGCATTTGTTTAAATTGTTATATTAATGTATTTGTTATTAAAGATATATAATTTATTAATTATTGAATATGCCATTAATTTGAACCCAAAGACGAATGGTAGCTGAGTCGAGTCGAAAACCAGAAAAGTTTTATCACTTTCACTAGAATTCGAACCCATAGGCTTTTCCGCATGAAAGTTCGGCACTCAATCAGCACTGTGCCTCCCAGCCGTTTCAATATTAATAATATTAAAATATATGATGGGCCGCGAGCATAAAAAGTTAATAATCACTACTCTAAACTATTAGATTAACTATTTGATTATAAATAAGTTGTTAACTGCATTTAAATATTAAATTATTTGTGAAGGTTTCTTGAAATAAAAATATAAGTAAATACGTGTTCTAATAAAAACTTGGTAATTTAATATAGAAGTTGAGTATTACAATATGTATTCAAGTTAATATATATGTATTTCAATAAATATCTATATTAAAAGTTTTCTATTCGTTAAATATATTTAATGTGATAATATTTCTCTAAAACATATGGTGTCATATCTTTGTTTTAATAATAAAATAAAAAAAAAAAAGACAAAAAAAAATGTTGAAATTATTAATAACAAAGTACTTATACTTATACTATGTTAATATTAGTTATTACCTTTCTATAAACTTTTAATGAAATACCTTATTTATATTATGATTGTAATACATATGTCCCTATTCATCATTATACCCGTATGACTATATAGTCAAAGGGTATAATAAATTTGCCATTACGTTTGTGACGCAGAGAAGGAGGGGGGGTAGATATAGACTCAAGTGTATGGATCGGATCAGAATCGAAAAAAAAATCGATTTAGCTATGTATGTCCGTCCGTCCGTCCGTCCGTCCGTCTGTCCGTCTGTCCGTCTGTCCGTCTGTCCGTCTGTCCGCACGATAACTCAAAAACTAAAGGAGCTAGGATCTTGAAATTTTCGCAAATTCGTTTTTTTGCAATAGCCGTCATCGCTATTTAAATCCAGCCATTTTGGTCCAGGGGTTCGGGTAGCTGCCATACAACTTCTTTTTTTATATGAGTATTATTCTGTACCTGTTACAGCTGCGTGTCTGAAATTTTTCCAAAAGTAGTTTAGTTTTATGGCCAAAGTTTCTGCAAAATTTGGTTGGTCTAGTGGGGTGGGTTCGAGTAGCTGCCATACAACTTCTTATTTTATATGAGCATTTCTCTCCACCTAATGAAGCTGGATGTCTGAATTTTTGCCAAAAATTGTTTAGTGTAATGGCCAAAGTTTCTGCAAAATTTGGTTGGTCTACGACAGAGGGTTCGAGTAGCTGCCATACAACTCTTTATTTTTTATGAGTATTCCACTACACTTAATAAAGCCAAAAGTAATTAACCGGATGATATAATGTATATGTTACGGTCATACGGGTATCCCAGAGTTGACACAGTCTACTCTACTACACTCTTCCTCGTTTTATAATTATAGTTCTTCATGTGTTTTAAAAATTTTGAATTTTTACATTTACTAAAAAGTATAATTATATAAGTAATATGTATTTAATCGAAATTTTTAAAAAATATGTGTATTAACTGATAGATAGTTTTTCTGCCCTAATAGGTAGGTAATTTTTTTTTTTATGTTGTTATATACATGCATTCGTTTGGGAAAATTATATTTTGATTAAAATATATAAGTAAATTTTCCAATTCGTTGAATTACTAATTATTTATTTAAAATTAATAAAATGGACTTTGACATTAAAACATCAAAATGGAAGATTATGTGTACAAATTAAAAAAAAGAGGGATTTTAATTATTGCTTGATAGTAAATAAAAGTAAAAGTATAGAAAAATTTGTTATTCTTATTTTTGATTTAAAATTAAAATCAACAACTTGGTTTTTTCTTTTTTTTTTTGAATTTAAAAATTTATTTAAAGTTTAAAAGTTATCGGAAAACATCTACTTATAATTCCAAAGTTATTTGTTTTTTAATCCATAACCAATAATTTCAATTTTAAACGAGAAATTAATAAAAAAAAGTTTAATCCTTAAAGTGATTTCCTTTAAATTTTATTTAAAAATAAAACGAATCTATTATAGTTATTCAAAATAACCCTTTTTATTTTAGAAATTTTTTTAAAGATACTTTGTATAATTAAAAATACGTGTACTCACAAACTTAATTGCGTAAACATTAAATTTACGTTCTATTTTAATTTGTGAACAAGTTTTTTTCAAATAACAATTATAATAAGTTATCAAGTGTTTTAAGGATAGTGAAAGGATAAGTTTAAACATTCTGAATTATAATTAACTTTTGTATCTGAAGTTTAATAAATCTAAAGTTTTTTATTATTTTTATTGTGATTATTAGTTGTTTATAGGTTGGGTTTTTATTTTTAAAATTCAATTAAATTAAAAAGAATATTTAGTTCTGTGTATAACAATAACTTTTGGTCTTATAAGAAAAATAATAAATTTAATAGTGACTTGTGAAATACATATATAGGTATTTAACTGTCTTAAAAAAGTGAGTTAAATTTAAATTTATTTTCAATTTAAAATAAATTATATTTTAAAATAAAATAAGTTTTTAAATTAAAATAATATATATTGTTTAAAATTATTAATATAATTTCTGTTCTTTAACTCAAGACTTTTAAATTAAGATAAAGTTCAAAATAATCAAGGTTTTATTCCTACTTTCGGAAAAAAAATTTCGTTTTCGAAAATCTTGTCTTGTCTTGAAGTCGAAATTTTTTAACTCGAAAATCATTTTAAGTAAAAACTTAATTGAGATTCTGACTATTTATATAAACTTTGTTTTAAATATTATTTAATTATGTAAGTTGTTGTATAATATAAGTTCAAATTTGTATTATATATATTATGACAGTTTACAATTCAAAAACTTTCGTTAGCAACTTAAGTGACATTTATTTGTTACCGCGCATCAAATTTGATACTCGGTACGGTATCAATTAGTTTTACATTCGTATCGCAAATTCGGAACAAATTTTTATCCGAATCCGATTATTTTTGATCCGATTATTTTTGATCCGATTATTTATGTTTTCCGGCTTATTTTGAAATGTTGTTTTCCCCTTTTTTTTTTTTTTTTTGTTTTGCCGGCACCTCTGCGTGCTAACTGTTCACTGTGATAGGCTAAACAGCCTGACTATATATGTGCATGTCGGAACAGGGGAGATATATTCAAATATTAGAACTGATCAAATGAATTCCACATACAATTTAAACATGAGATAGTACTACGCCTTATAACTACGCCCTTCAGTTTAAATACATTTAGATTCAATTTATAATTAATTTAAAGTAAAATTTCTCACTTCGTGTAAAAATGTCTTCTGTCAAATTGTTTTAAATACTTCGAATATTAAAAATATCTATAACTTACATAGAATTGAGAATCATAATATAAGCTAATTAGTTTAATTTGATTTATTTTTTCTAAACTTATAAAAGTAATAATAAGTTTATTTAAATTTAAAGATTTAAGAAATATAGATTTAAGATTAAGAACGTTTTAATTGAATAAATTTTAATTTTAATTTAATTATTTAAATATAATTTTTTTATTTAAATATACTCTATATACAAAATTTAGCATTTTTAATTATTTAAAAAATAAGTCTTGAAAAAAACGTTTCTAATATACTTATACGGTAAAAGTTGCTTGTAAGAAAATCCAATTGATTTTCTAACGATTTTATGTGGTTAAAAATTATAAAACTACCTTTTTTTTGTTTAATATATATTTACATATGCATACAGCATAATATATATAATTTTTTATATTGTTTTCTATTTCAAATTATGCGGATATAATTAACAGCGTGTCTCAACAAATATAAATAAATAAAATCAATGTTTTAATTTCTTTTAAAGCAAAATTACTTTATGGTAACTATAACTATGGGCTTGTAATAAGAAGTAAACATGTTTTGAAAAATGATGTTCATACAATATAATTGGGTTAGTTTTGACATTCGAAGCATTCAAATTCGAATTTTATTTTTTCAAAGAAGTATATAAAAAACAACAAAATATTTAGATTCATATAAAAGAAATTTTGATTATGTCAAAAAAATTATATACTCAATCTCGGAAATATACTATATGTACTTTCTATGAACCAATTCAAAAATACTGCATTTTATGGTTTAAAATATTTTCATATTGAACAAGAATTGAACATGGTTATCAAATTTTAAGTCATAAAATGCTTTAAGTTCCTTAAACTTAGACTTTATTCAAAAAATTACCTTCTTATAACGCTGTATGCAGTGGCAGTGTACTTAATTTTTGAAACACCCTATTATCTTGTAGTGTTTTTACCATTTAATTTATTACTAATAATAATTATATAATCGATTTTGTTGTCGTATGTTGAAAGTTTTTTTCGATTACTCCAATTGTTAATATTTGTTAGAATTCCCATAATTAATCAAACTATTGTCGTCTGTATTATTAAGTGCTCATATCCAGATGTGTATATGATTTTTAATAATAACTAAATATTATTAGCAATTTAGTTATTCTAATTCAAAAATATAATAAAATAGCTATATAACATGTTAAGTCTAATGTACCTAAACAAAGTTATAATTTTTATTGAATTTTTATATTACTAATTAATTAGTATATAAAGAAAATTATTAATTATAATAAAACTAAACAATTAGGTAATTGAAAAATAATTGATTTTCTCCTTAAATTTTAAAAAATAAAAAAAAATTTTTAATCGCGTCATTCGCCTAAACCTAAATTAAATTACTTTTTTAAGTTACTTTCTTTTAGTGAAAGTAAATAAAATAATATTAAAATTATTTAAAGGTTTTTAATTTAAGTGTACTTAAATTCTATTTCATATTTTCGGATTGAATAAGATCTAGAATATTAAGTATTATTCTTAAAAACTCTAAACGATGACTCTAAAACAGACAGTCTGAGAGCAATACATTTAAAAATAAAAACCAAAAAAGTGCTGGAAAAAAACAGCTATATATGGAAATCGTCTACTCATCAAAATTGATTTCGAGTAAATCCGATAATAAGGCACACGAGCTTACGAAATAGTAGGCGAAAGAAAGAGTAATAAAATAAGATAACCGTCACTATTAACGATGTTGCAAACACACTTATATGAATGTTTTTGCGACTCATTAAATATAATTTACATGTATATTGTATGTTTACATGTTTATTGCCCCTGATTAAATACAGAAAAAAAGGTGCAGGGTCAGAACTCCCAGGGAGTTAAAATATTAACGTGGGAAATAAGTCCCGTTACAAGTGAGTTATAACTCCCTTTATTAAATTTTGAGTTATAAAATAATATATAAAATAATATAACTCAAAATTGTGTGATTGATAAATATATTAAAGTCAAAATTTTGAAATAATTTCTGAAAGTCTTTTCTGATCTTTATAATTTAAAGTATGATAATACAAAAATGTATATGTAAGTAAAATATTAGATGTACAACAATATGTATTTATATATTTATCTATGCGAGATACTATATTAGGAAGCATATTTGGTTAAAAAATCAAAGTTGACCCTTTTTCCAGAGTATTTATGAATTCATGTATGCGAGACTTTGGTTACAAAATCAGAATTACATTCTTTTTCAAAATAGCCTGCCAAAATGTAGTTTAAATGTAAAATTATTGTTGTTTCCTTAATTTTGGAAAATGGGAATACTCTGATTTCGAATCCAACCCCAAAATGTGTACTCGTCACTGATATTATATAATTAAAATTAATATTTTTTTAATTTTTTTACTAAAAACCTCTCAGCTGAGAACTGTATAAGGGAGTTATGACCCACCACGCTGAGTCAAAACTATCAGGGTCATAAGTCCCGTAGGAAGTTCTGACCCTGCACCAAAAATTTTAGTTATCTAATATATAAATAAATTGAACTTTTAATTTAAATTATATTACATGTATCTATGCTTAAATTATATTATCGTGAGATTAAAATTACAAGACCATTGATTTGATATCAATATAAGAACATTTAATTATTTAAATATGAAATTGTTATAGTCAATTAAATAATTGATATAATATTACAATATGCATAATTTACAATTTTAGTATTTTAATATAATATATCAGAGTATTTTAAATTAAATTTAATTAAATAAAAAATTAGAATAAATTATTAAATAGTTGTATTTAGCAATCAATAAATTTTTATTTAGTTCATTTAAATAAATAAAATTTATATTGGAAAATACTTAAAAAAAAATGATGTTAAAATATTTATAATAATTAAATAATGCTAATTGTCTTTTATAAATAATAATTATAGTTTTTTATTTAATTGTTTCCAATGTACTAGGTCAAATTGATAATTATTGTCTCTTTGTTGGTTTTTTTTTTTAAGATGATAATAATTGAACTGAATAATTATGAATATAAAATGATAAAAAAATTTAAAAATTACCAGACCAATTAATTAATAAATGTTATCTCCAATCTAATTATTTTTAATTATAAATATACGGATTGCAGTTAAATATAAATTTACATTTCTACAGAATTGTATTTTTTTCTGATTTGTTTATGAGTCAATATTTTGCACAGTGCCATAGTGATTAGAGTACCAACTTTTTATTCAAGTGATCCGGTTTGAATCCCAGTAAAAGTGAAAGATTTTAATCTTCTGCTACCATTCGCCATTGAGTATAAATTAAAGGCATAATCAATAAATGTTTATTACCATATCAATAATAAACTTATACATTAACACATAAATATAAACAAACAATTTAATTGAATAAAATAATTCACAGATACAAAGATTAATTAATTACTATTTATAAAAAATAGAATTGTATCTATTGAAATCTTAAGACATTTCTAAATGTTTAAAGACTTCGTGTACTAAATGTGGAGACCACTGAAGTCAATCGTAATTATAAAAATATAATATTTCTAGTTCTTTCCCTTCTGTTCCAACATGTACCAACGTATAAAAGAATAATAACAATGAAGAGTGAAGAATATAGACATGTAGACATCATCCAGTTAATTACTTCTGATAAAATTTACACAATATAAAAGTTGTAAGGCAGCGAAATTATTTTATTTTTACAAATACCTGCATTCTTTTATAAAAATTCAAAAAGTATAATGATCAGTATTTCAATTTTATTAAATTTTTTAATAATTACAAACCGCTTATATGAAATATAATAAGCGATAGGCATTGTTTTAGTGTAAAATTAAACCCTATGATTTTTGCATATATGCATTACTCCGGTGTGCGAAAAACCCATAAAACATGTTTGTTTATAATGTTCGTCTGTGTGTACGTATATACGTCTGTCTGTGCAAACCTGTACGGCCTAAACGGAATGATATTAAATTTTATATATTAGATTTTGAATTTAATATCTTGAATTGATTACTTTTTGGAGAAAATTTAGTAAACCCCTATTTTGATGGGAAGGTCTAAAGCCTATTTACTTGTTTTTTTTTTTTAAATATTTCGTGAACCAAAAATATTACAAAAAAACTTATAGCATAAAAAATGTTACACAAATAAAGAGATACTACTTTGCCATACAAAGTTTTTTGACCCGAAGAACTTTAGTGTACTTTGAATAATTTAAAAAAAATTTTGTAGATTTTTTATATGTCTAAATTTAATACCTGCGTACTTATTTTAACATTATTTTTTAAATTTAGACTTAGTAGAAATCACAAAATTTATACGTATATTATATCTGTATGTACATATTTTAGCATGTATAAGAATTTCTAGATTTGCTCTGATTATGACGCATTGTAGATGACGCATTCTGGATGACGCATTGCACAATTGAAATAGAAAAAATTAACCTTTGATACAGAAAAAAAATTTTTGAGTGTATGTATTGGAACCTTTCAAAACTCTTTTTGGAAATTATTAACTCAATAAAGAGTTTTTTTTATCTTAAATGAATAAATACTGTTTTGGTAAAAATGACGTCAATTGCTTTGATAAACGCATTAAACGTTAATTGCTTTGATTAAAATTCTTATATCGATGCAACAGTAAATAATCTTTGAAACATTATGATTTTATTGTAACAGCGGTTGATTCTGTGGTGAACATACCATATTTATTTTTTTATGTATTTTTTTTATATTATTCATTTTTTATAATTTATAATAATACCTATAAATATTTAAAATTAAAAATACTTAAAAAAATGTTTTAATAATTTAAATCAATAAAATAAATTTTATATTTCTTTTTTTTCAGAAAATGATTCTAATTTCCAATAATAACAACTTTCTTTGATTTTACTAACACAGAATTTAAAATTTTTTTTTTTTTTTTTTTTGCTTAAATTATAAAATAATATTTATTAGTAAAAATAGTTTAAATTCATTAAAAAAAAAGTTGCAACAAAATACAAAATTAATTAAAACTGGGGAAAAAAAAAAAACAAAATTATAAAATATTCTATAATAAATTAAAATTAATTCTAATACTAATTAATTGCTAAATTAATTAATCATACTTGTTAATTGCAAATTATCTAATATATATATATATTTAATACGCGTATGTATGTGTGCTGTTAATTTATTGCAATATTAAAAATTTATTAACAATTTAAGAAGAAACAAAACAAAAAAAAAATCAGAAAAACTATTGAAATTTGACTTTGCATCTAATAGATACATCTATATATATATAATATAATAGTAAGGAAAGTTTTTTTTTTTTTTTATTTTTTTTTTCTCAAAAAGCTGCAATAATTGTAGTAATAATTAAAAAAAGTTTAAAAAATGTCGATGGAAAGAGCTTGGTTATTTAATTTTAAGCATTTTATGATGACTAATATAAAGTATTTGCGTAAGTATTCATTAAGTATTTCTAATTTAAAAAGAACATTTGTTTTTATTTTCAAACCCGTTATTTTAAAATGAGCGATGTAGTTTATATTAAACTTTTTAATTTTGCTTCTTTCCTTTCGCTTTTTTTGTATTAATTATTCTTTATTATTTTATTTTTTAAATGCAATTATTCTATCAAATATTTGATCTTTATTAAAAGGTTTCTAATGTTACTTAAGGCACTTTTTTAAAATCGCGATAATATGATAATTATCCGTTGATTACTTTTGTATTTGATTGGCAATAAATAACGGTTGATGACGTTTACAGTAGCAATAAAATAATTACAGAATTACGTTGATCTTTATGCAAAATTTAAATTTGAATACGGCTTTTTTTCTTTGCGTCTTTCGGTTATACGTCATACGCTTTTATTTAGGTTAACAGATTATTTTCATTTAACAGATAATATTAACCAACATCTCTTTTGTGTTGGGGAAAAACTACAATTGCAATTGTACGAAATTAAAAATAATATTTATTACTTATTACAACCATATACTCAAAATTATATTTTACAAGATAAATGTCTATTATGTTCTATAAATTTGTAATAATTGATTAAAATATTTAAATATATAGTTTTTCTACCTATTTGAAATTCTTTAAACTTTTAATATCTGGTAATATTAAAATAAGCTGCAATTTAAAAGTCAACTGAATTTTTTCATTTATTTAATCTAATTTTATATACTTATATATTAGCTTTTATACAATAAATTACAATAGATACAAATAAGTCGACTACGGTTCAGTATTCGTAAAAATCATTTAAAATCAATATAAAAAATAATTGCATATATTTAGGATGATTTCTTAATTCTTAACGAAGCTTTTTCAATTTTTCATTTTCATTTTATTTATCAACATTATTTTCAATACAAATTAGTTTGATGCGATTATTTTGGACTAAATATAAAAATTTTTTAATTCAAAATAATTTTTTTGTTCTATTGAACTTGACAATAAAATTTAATTTTTTGTTATTCCAATAATAGATATACTAAATATTTTTTTTTATGATTTGAATGTGTCGAATTAGACACATTTTAAAAATTGCTTGTTTTTTTTTAAATGTGGGGTAAAGTAATTTTCATGTAATTATGATTTTTGAATATTTGCCAAACATTAAGGAACAAAAAAATTGTTTTAATATTTTTTTAATACTAATTTTTTATGTTAAGACTTCGTCGGTTGGTTTTTTTTTAATACTGCATACATGGATATTAATTTGATCTTGATAAATTAAATTAAATTTTAGCGATATTTGATAGTAAAATTAAAAAAGTAATAGTCCTGTTCATATTATTTGATTATTATTTGGATTTACTAAAAATAATCAAATACTTAATATAGTAAATAATAACTCAATGATGGACAGAGATTGTATATAAGTATAATCTCTAAAAAGTACAATAAGAACAATGTAAGTTTCAAAGAATTTTAATAGGAACCTGTTGATTAAGAATAATTTTAGATATATATATATTTTATTTTAACCTTATGGATAATAAATAGTTTGTCAATTTTAAAATGCTTTTAAGTAATATAGTGTAAATTCCACTATAGACCCATATAAAAATACTAAAACTTATCTATTGAAAAATTAGTCCTCTTCAACTCTTAAATTCTATAAAAAAAAACTTATGCTAAGTACTTGTGCTTTAGTTTTTATTTTTTTTAGTAAAAGAGTAATTTTCATTTTATTTTAAAAAAAAATTCCAAATTATTATTTATGTAATCATACTAATGTTTTTAAGTTAAACATAAGTTTTAATTTTAGTTAAATATACTTTAAGTTTGTTTTTAAGTTAGTAATTTATAAGTAAGATATTTGAATACTTCATTTAAATATACACACTACTTTACAAAATCAGTTGAATACTTTTAAATTTTATATTTCTTGTATATAGTTAGTTGCTTTTATTTTTAAATTCTTATTAAAATCTTAAAATCAATCATTTAAAAAAAAAAAAAAACTAATATTATATATTTTTTTTTTAAATTTTAGTGGATGATGTTGATGGATATTTGCAATATATTGGCGGTACAGCTGGAGCAATAGCAATATCTGGAATTGCTGCAGCAGCAGTATATTATTATTCATCGAGGCCTATACCAGAGAAACCATTAGTGCCTCTTGACAATCAATCACCAATTTTAGAAGTAAGTAAAAAAAATTTTATATTGAAAAATCAAAAAAAAAAAAAATTAATGTGTTAACAAAACTTTTTACTAAAAACTTCAATATAGATAAATTCTATTTAATTTTAAAATATCTTGAAACATTCAATTGAACAATACAATTATATATCTACAAACGTGTTAATACATTTTTAGTTTGTTGATTGTCAGTGATTTTAAATAATATAGAAAAAAAAAAAATAATTCATAAGTAAATATAAATTATTTAATTTTGATTGAAATCATCATACCATTCGTCAAAATTTATAATGTTTTAAATTTAATTTTTGACAGGAACATTTTTTTTTCATATACATACTTACTTCACTACTTAAAGTTATGGTCAAAATCCGAAATAGAAATAATTATTAAATAAAATTATTAAAAATTATTATTAATAATAATTGTTAGTTATTTGAATATTTCATTAACCCAGATTAAATTGGTTTGATTAGTAATTAACCTTATTTTGAAAAATGCACTACTGAAACGATGACAAACTCTGAATATTCTTGTGTTGGTAGCATTTACTGTCAAAATTTATTTGTAAATTGCGAAGTTTTAATATGAAGGCTTTGAAAATTTTTAAAATTTAAAAAAAGAAGTAAATTAAATTTTTCAAACAATTTAAGTTTTTTGAAAAACTAAACAACGTCCTCTCCTAAAATCTGAAAAATTTATAAATATATTTTCTCTTAAAGCGAACTGTTCTCTAACAAAGAACTCAATATGAATAATTTTAAATTATAAAAATTTTAAGAGAAATATTGTTAAAACTATTAAATTTTAATAACTTTCTAATTTGGAATTGTTTAATTGAAATGTTTAAAAGCTTCAGTAAAAATAAAACCAAAAAAATTTCTTTTTATTATTAAATTTAAATAAAATCGATTCATTACATTTTTATTATAAACAAATTATTTACACTTCATTAAAATTCGAAATAATTAAATTGAGATATGATCATCTTATTTTAGTTTTAATAAATATAGAATTTTTTTCTAAATTAAAAAATGTTATTTTATGATTTGTTTTGGATACCCACACAATACCCCACGTCACAACTAACAAACAGTGTTTTTAGTTGCAAAGTTAAATTTATTTTTAGAATTTAAATTGCATAAACGTTAAGGTGGTGTGACACAATGCCTACGCTACAAGCCACTCGGGTCGAAAAGTTGATTATGTTATATGAATTTTTTAATTTAAATTTAATTTAATATCATGAGTTTTTTTTTAAATGCT
This sequence comes from Dolichopus griseipennis, assembly GCA_963082915.1. Classification (NCBI taxonomy): domain Eukaryota; kingdom Metazoa; phylum Arthropoda; class Insecta; order Diptera; family Dolichopodidae; genus Dolichopus; species Dolichopus griseipennis. Next base: position 20,308,777 of record OY720443.1, read on the forward strand.
CATGTCACTTTTGTGACGTTGAAAAAGTAAATACTAATCTAAATATGGCTTGACCAATTGAAACACGACGTTGAAAGAACGTTTGTTGTTAACAGAGTTAAATAACTTTCTAGTTCTAGGAGCTTTCATGTTTTTTTTTTGAAAATTTGTATAGGTTTTATTATATAATATTGGTTAGATGATGTTCGTAAGTTTTTGCACGAGTTTCTTTTTCTTTACAGTTTATCAAAAGTTTGTTAGAGAGACCAACTGCTGCTTTATATTTGTGTAAAAAATATATATCTAAATATAGTTAAAAGAAAAGACCATGCACAATACTAATTAATACTTGTTAATACTTACTAGTATATTACTTTTATCTTAATTTTCAATTCATATATAATTGATATATCTCGACCCATCAGATCCATGCTCATCAGATTTATCTTTTTCTGATCATCTTTCAGTTACGGACTCTAATAGCATCTACTGTCCTGCAGTTCCTATTCGAAATCCTTGAAATTCATTTAATTTTCATTTTATTTTTACTTTTCATTATTTGTGGTGACTGAGCTTTGCCTTAGTAAGTGTATTTTCCCCTGAATTACTTTATATTTGAAATATTTTTGAATTAAAATAACTTACAGTTTTATTTTGTTTTTAAATTTCTTTTTTTTATTTCTTAAATTTATAATGACAAAAACGTTTATGATATTGTATTCGTCATTAACTCAGATTCTTTTCAACATTATTCTTAAATTTTATATTTTATCTCTATGGATTTTTTCTACAAATTTGAAAACAAATTGAAAACAAATTTATAAGTTATAATAATTTTAATATATTATATAGATGTATATAAGTATGTTTGTTTACCATTTTGACGAAAATAAAACAAAAATATTTTCTAAATTTAGTTGACTTTAAGCATTCTATATAGCTTTTGGCTGTTTATTTATATTTTTTTTTCTTGTTTTTGTTAATGATGATGATGATAATGATAATGATGTTAATATTGTCATCTTTGTTTCTATCTATCTATATTTATACAAATTAATTTATTAGAATTGTTTCAAAAAAAAAATATATATTTAAAATTTAATAAATATATATTTGTGAACTTAAGTTCACCCGTAAGTATATTTATATGCAAAAGAAATTGAATGTGTCTGAAGATTTTCATAAACAGCAGTACTGCAAGTAACTAGAAGAAGTGTTAATACATATTTTTCAATACTGTTAGGTTAATTCTTACCAAAAATTGCAGTTTTTTGTTTTTTTTTTTTAAAATTACCTGAATCCTTGATTTGAAACTAATAGTTTAGTTAAGCTTAAAATACTTTAGTTAAGTTTATAAACAAACTCAGTCTGCAACATTTAATTATTAACAAAATTCTTATCATAATATTTATTGCTAATATATTTATAGATTTTACTTTAAAAATCTCTCTTATTAATATTATAATAGTGACTAGCCTTAAGAAATTTTCCGAAAGGACCTTTTATCTGACAAAGAGCTAAATTCAAGAAATAAAGAATTGTAAAATTAAATGCTGAAAATTTAAAAGAAATATTTTTTGTAGCATTGGTATCTTTTGATAAGATGATAATTAAATAATTTATAGTATATGGGTACAATAAATTGGGGCCAACCGATATTCAAAAATCAAATAATTAAGTAATATCAATTTTTCTGATAAGTGAGTGTATTTCCTCACTTAATTGGTTTATTATTAATATTCCTTATAGATGCAACAGAAACTTATCAATAAAATGATTATTTGATTAGGGCTAAGTGATAGATACAATAAGTTAAATATTTAGTTCTTGAGAATAGTAAGCAATACAAGTTGTTTTAAATAAATTTAATTGACTGAATACGAACTGAGTTGGTTCCATATTAATTACCGTGAAATATAAAATGTTTAATTTCTCAAATTATTATGTTCCCCACTTTAAAACAAATTTTCTAGTTAAAATTTGCTAAATTTACTTTATTTTTTTTTATATATTAAAATTAGAAAAAAATTTTATTTATTATTAATAATTATTATTGTTAATATAATAATATATTTGATGAAGTATTAAAATATTTTAATATATTTTTAATAATAAAAATTTTGAAATTCAATTTTGGAATATTTTTATTAAATTTACAAATTTATTTAATTGTTATTACTTATTAGTTATTATAATTAAAATGCAGAAAGTGTACAGATAAAAATTTTTTTAAAATTAATCATTTTTAAAAATTAAATATATTTTTATTGTTTTAAAAATAAATGAAATAGAAAAATGGTTTGATATGAAAAAAAAAATAGAAAATAATCAAAAATATAATAAACAATTGCAATAAATTTTATGAAAAATATTTAATTTTGTTGTAAATTGTTAATTTAAGTTGTTCTTAAGTTTCCATTAGGCTCATAAACCTGCGCGAATAATGATTAGTTAGTTAGTTAATTATTATATTTAAAAACTAATATATTAATTAAAATTTTAAGACTTTTTTAATCTCCTAATTTAAAAAAATGTAGAAAAAAATTCAAAGGTGCATTAATTGTAGGAGAATTTTTTAATTATCTTGAATTCTACTATATACTTAATATATATCAATATAGCTTTTCATTAATTGTAGAATGATTCCTGTTATTTTGTCCGGGTTTTATCTAATTTTTTTACAACTAGTTCATCTATTAAAATGATAATGATCAGCTTTAAAGCCAGCTGGAACATCAAGATCTTTTTTATATACTCCATATTATATTGGCCAAATTTATATTAAATTTGAACGCTCTACTGTATTTCTTTCTAATTATTTTAATAATTAAATTATTTATTTAGTAATGCTTATCAGATTCTGATTATCGATTTTTATTAATCGGACTATAAAGACATTCTCGTTCAAAACATCCATCCATTAGATTTATTCTAGCATTGTATACTATATGAGGCCATATTAACCCCATTTAGATGAGCGTTGATCTTATTAATATTTAGTATAATATAATTTTAACTCAACTACTTATAGTGTTTTTTAATGAATATTTTTATGGTTACAATACTTATATATGAAATTTTATTGATATTTTTAGTCTATAACATTGTTTTACAATTTCAGGACCTCAACAACCCTATAAATTCCTTCATTTACGATCAATAATAAAAAGAAATGTTGCAAAATATTTTTTTTTTTCAAATAAAACTTCTTAATTTTAATTAATCACATAGACAAACTAATTAAATAAAATAAATGTGATATTAAATAAATAAAAATGAAAATAATTGTATTTACCAAGTTTAATTGTCTCGCTAGAAAAATATATTATATATATATATATTATATATATACATTATATATATACACATAAATTAAGATTCTTATTTTTATTTATTTGAACTTTAATCTGAACCAGATAAAAAACAATTGAATCAAAGAAGATATTTTTTTATATATATACATAATACATATATAATATATATATATATTTATTTGTCTGCTGCAATTTCATTTTAAATTGTTTATTTATTTTTAATGAATAAATTTTTATATATAAAATATTTATTTAAGGAATTGTTGTCATTAGTTTTTTAAAATTCAAAAGCAGGTTAAAAATTTACAGCACAAGCAACAAATTAACAAAATATATATAATTATATGTATATAAAATGCCTATAAACATTTCTATATATATATATATATACATTTATTTTTATTAGCAATTTAATGAAGAGTAAATAGGCTAACCATCAAATTTTTTTAAAATAAATTTCCACCATTAATAAAAACCGTATTTTATTTAACATTTCGATGACTTCATTCATGATGATAAAAGGGAATTTTTAGTTTTTTTTTTTTATTTTACAATTTTTTCATTTTAATTTGTCAAAAATTTAAAATTCTTTTCATTTTGTGGTATTTTTGTGGGAAATTTAATTAATACCTAAGACCAAAATGATAAAATTAATAAAACAGGATGAAACAAAAAGAAAAACACAAAATAAGCATTATAAAATTTTAATGATTTTTTTAAAAGTTTATTGTTTATTTTTTTATATATTTTTAAATTTTTCAAAATTTTAAAAATTTCTCTTGTCTCTTTGAAACCAACGCCTTCCTTATAAGAAAATTTTTCAGTGCGTCAATGTCAATTTTATTGTTTTATAAGTCATCATAACTCATAGTCATAACAGTTAAAAACCATTGAATTAGATGCATAGAATAGAGCGGTATTAATGAATTTTGGAAATGATTACACATTTTTTAAATGATTACACTTTTGTGTCACTGAAGAAATGACTGCTGTTTAATTTACAAATTTTTCAGGATCTTAAAACATATAAGTTTGTGTAAATTCGAAGAGTTACGACTTCTTAGCTATGAATAAAACAAAATCAATTTTAATTTTAATTTCTAAGGAGAAACCTCTACTAGCCTTCAAATTTTTATTTATATATTAATAAATTCTATAATTTGTTTGTTCATACATTGCACGCGTTCAGTATAGCATCTAGCGCTACAAGAAAAGTGCAACGTTCTATAAAAAGCATTCCTTTCAAAATTAAAAATATAAATTGATTAAACAACACATAAAGGATTAAAAAAAATACGAATCTGAAAATACGAAGGATTAAAAAAAATACGAAATTCTCCATTGTATCCATAATAAAAATAATAAAAATAAAAATTTACCGAAATTCACTCAAAATCAAATAACATTTAATTTTGCTGCAAATAGTTCAATTTAACAATGTAGCGCTAGATGCTACTGAAGGCGACCATTGCAATAAGAGAGTAAAACATGCCTTTCCTTTTCAGAGGTGGCAGATACATATGTTGTTATTGTATTTGACAGATATTATGAGCGTATCACTTAAGCTTTGCGACGCGTTGTGCATCCCACTTCCAATGTTATCTAATATTTTAATATTAACGTTACTATTATTTATTTTGTGTATATCATATATTTTATATTTAAATTAAATTTGGTTACCCAGGGGATTTTGTAAAGAAAATTAAGTTTAAATAAATTTTTTCAATTAAATTTAAATATTTCATGACCTTTCGGGAATCGAAACCGCATCGTCTCGGTTAACCTTAAAATCTTAGAACGTTTAAAATTTTTTGATCAAATTTTTTTGAAAAAATAATATATTAGTAAAATTTGTTTGTAATTTATTAAATATTATTGTAATAATTATATATTAAAAGTGTTTGCAATCTGCTGCTTTGACATTTATCATTTTTTCACTTAAATAAAATAAATTCTAGATAAAATTTTACTTCAATCAAAAATTTGTCAAGAGGCAAACGTGTTGCTTTAAATTTGTTTTCCACTTAAATATGAAATGCTATGAGTTTTATTTTCTAACACTACTCCGTATTACAAATCATCAAAAAATTTGTAGAAATTTTTAGAATTTTTAGAATTCTCAAAATTTTTTTGTACCATTGAATTTTAACATGGCATTTTGTTATTTAACATTAACATGTCATTTAACGAGTTTATTACACCATAACAACATGTTTCAAAAATATATCATCAATAAATCAAATTGCTAAAAATTTATAAAATTTTATTAAATATTTTAATAATCATCTTATTCAGAATGTTAAAATTTATTACAACTTTTCTATTTAAAATCATGTTCATTAAAACTTACAATTTGTTAAATTTGAAATATGTATGTTTGAATCATTCACTAAGATTTTGGAGAATAGGCAAAAATTCCTCATTGATTAGTGATTGACCAGTGAAAAGAAATTAGCATAAATTAAGAATAATATATTTTTTTTAAATTTATTAGTACTAAGAAAAAAATTGATTAATGTTTCTTTTTTATTTAATAAATTATACTACTAAATGTCATTTTATTTTAAAGATATAAGCAAGAAATGTAATTTATGTTTAATAGTATTTACATTTTTTAATATACACGTACCAACATTATTTGCTTCTCATTAAATATAATAAAATTGTTGAATATAATTATTAAATTTATTAAATACTATGTTTTTAGAAAGTATAATAAAATAAAAGCAAATTGTTTATTTTTTTTAAATATAATTTGATTAATGAAAAGAAAACCTCTAAAAAGTTTCTAAAATATTATAACTGTCATAATTCATAAGATAAACTTTAATTTTTGCTGAAATAATTCACTTAAAATTGACTTTGATGTAATAAAAAATTGATAAAATTGTATCCATCAATCTATTTTCAGAAATTAAATCTTATTAATATTTAAATTTAATTTTTCCTTTTAAATTATTTATAATCTATAATAAATTTGAATATTTAAATTTCATTAATGTAAATTCAGTTATAATTTGAGAAGGATATACAAATATTAATATGTATTATTAATTTCAATTAATTGTTAAATTTTAGGTATCTACCATAGATATTTTGAAAATAAAATTGATGACGTTTTTACAAAATTTTACGTAATCCAATGGTATGATTTTCGCACTAAATTAGACAATAAGAAAAAAAACTCATTTAAAGTGATATTAAATGTATTCAGTCAAATGTCAAAATTTCTGTCAAATAATTTTTTTTGACTCCGGAATTATACTCGACTTTGACAACATCCGTGTGACGCTTCGAAATTTCATACAAAAATTTATTCTATGAAGATTACTCTAAGCCATATATGTGGAAAAGTTTTTTCTTTTATAATTTTCAAAGCGTTTTATTCGCGGTTTTGACAATCCGAAACGTCGAACAAACGTCGTTAGCGTAGATTTTAAGTACAACATAAGTTAGTAAATAATCAAATATGTTGATATATATATACTGTATACTAAAATAATTTTTGGAAATGAATTAAAAGCAAAATTATTAAAGTAATTTTTTCCACTATTTGAAATATTAGTTCTTCCGTTGCTTGAAGGAAATGAATTAATAATTATTAAAGTACTTCTGATTAAAATATTTTTAGATTTTCAATTTAAACAAATGATCCGACCTGAATCCGAACCGAGATATTTTGATTAAAAGTCCGACGTCTTAATCACTACACCATGAAGCGATTAATAATATAACTACATTTTGTTTGTTTTTCTATTTAGTTTCTATTTGGTTATTAGTTTTGAAGATATTCATATCAATTCAAAAAAAATTTGTATGGCAGCTACTCGAAGTCTTTGTCCGTTTTTAAACAAAAAACAATAAGGAACGTACAAATTGTCTAAAAATTACTTTGTGTAAGTTTCGAAACTGGAGCTATCCTTCAGTTTTTGAATTATCGCGACGGATGAACACACATAGCTAGATCGATTTATTTTTCGATGTGATCCGATACCTACCATTGACACTATATTTAGCTCGTCGAGATCGATGTGTAAAAACAGGAATAATTTTTTTATACCCGTGGTCTTATTTGTATGCACGGGTGGGTATAATCATGGCAAGATTCTAATAGCCTATCTACAATGATGCTCTCGTTTTGCTCTCCCTTCGCTCTCATTACATGGTCAACAAACGAGTGTCCACAATGAAATGTACGTGACAGCAGTTTTTGACATTGTTTTGTTTACAAATTTCATGAATTAAAAAATATACAATAGCTTAAAGTTTATTGTATTGCTATTTTGAAAAATTGTTTGATATTTAACCCAAGATAGAAAATAAATTAATAATTTAACTAATTTTTTATGCTGACAAAATATTTTTTTATTTTTCAAAGTTCAATTATTTGACATTTAAATATGGAGAGCAAGAGAAAAAGTTAAAAGTTAAACAACATTTTTAATAACTGCGTAATGGCTGCGACATGGCAGCGTCTATTGTAGACACTTTCATATAATTAATTCAATACAATTAACTTTGTTTGACAGATAGTTACGTGTAGAGAGCGCAACTAGAGTGTTCATTATGGATAGGATAAAAAAATGGCAAGAAATTTACCCATTATTAGTATTCATATAAATTTCCAAATTAATTCATTAATTTCGAAGTTTAAATTTTAATTTTTTAAAATGTAGTTATTATTTTTCAAAACTATTTTATCCAGTTTTCTCTTACAAGTAAGGCTTTATTCGTTCATCAATATATTTTTCAATGTCTCTTAATGGTAGGAATTGGATTTATTTTAGTTTAAAAATATTTCATTTGATTTCTTTGATTTTCTTTTTTTGAATGGTTGAATAGAAAACTAAAATGAAAAACCCAAAATACAAGAATAAAAATATTTATAAAATGAAAAATATAACAAAAAGAAAACTCAAAGTTTTTTTTTTTTGACTTTAAGTGTGTGTACAGTTTCTCTTCTCTTAACTGAAAATTCTTTTCAGTTGCGGTCGATCTTTAAACCAATTCGGTTAATTTTGCAAAAAATTTAAAAAATCAAAATTTAACTGAAGAAAAAAAAAACGGTCGGAAAAATCATTCGATTATAAAAAAAAAAAAAAAAACAAACGGGGAAAATTCTTTAGTTTTTTTTTTTATCTAAAGAGTGGTAAATAATCAAAAAGTGTTTGTACAAATTATTACGTAAAAAAAAAAAAAAACAAAAAAAATTAAATAAGTAAAATAAAAAAAAAAAAATTAAAATAATATTTAATATTTATTATCATTTCCATTGTTTTGTGACAACTTTACTTAACGATCAACTCTGATCGTTTCTATTTTTAATCCGGATTAAGAATAAATTTATATAAGAATATTAATAATAATATAATAATTTACTAAATAAGTTTTAATTAAAGGAATTAAAATATTTTAAGACTTAAAAATTTTAATTTAAATTTAAAATAAAACTGATTTTATTATTGTTATTGTTCTTTAATAAATAAAAACATCTCAAGGCTTAACTTAATCTATAATTTTGTTAAATTTTATTTTATTTTTTTTTTTTTGTAATTTTTAAAATAAAAAGTAAAAACAAATTCTTAATAAAATAAAGATAAAAAAAAAAATAAAAATATAAAAAAAAAAAAAAAAAAAACTTTGATTTGGCAAAGATACAAGGTCTATACATAATAATAACATTTTCTATTACATACACATGTATATATATATATATTTTGAATATTATATACATTTAAATAATAAACGGTATATAAAATGAAAATGATGAGTTTTTTTGTCAGCCTTCGAAAATATTTTAATTTAATAAAATCGTTTTATAAAATAAAATAAAAAAAAATCTAGTGTATGAATAATATTAAAAAATATATGTACGATCAAAAAAATTTAGTGATCATAATCAAAATGGTCTAAATCCATTTAAATAAAAAAAAAATTGGGATTAATATTGGAAATTCTTCATTGCATCTGTCTTGTAATGAAGATCCTGAGCTTGATTACTTTCCATACTATTCCACTAATATTAGTACTTGTGAATATTGATTAAAAAAATTATATATTCATATAATCTAAGGTTTTGTAGTTTATATTTAGTAATTTATTTTTATAGGATAGTTAAAATTTTAATACCTTATTTTCGAACAAATTAATATAGTATAAGATTAATTATTAGTACCAGACATTTATTTATTTATATTAAAGGTATGCCAAACACATAAATACTTAAAGCCAAGTAGCTTAAAACTTTTTGTCTAAAATAAGACTATTTTAGCTGTTTAAGTTAAGCTGTTTTCTTTTAAAATTAACTTGAGACCATACTTATATAAAATAAATATAGTGCCTTATTTTATTAAATTGATAATCCGACAATTACTTGATGAAAATTGTTAAAAAAAATTAGGAAATGCGTTACATACACATATTATAATAAAAAAAAACATATACCTGTAGTTGGTAAATCTTGAAAAAAATGTGCCTACATATTTAGTTTTACTCTATCCTATCCATCCGCTCCAAACGATCTTACAAGCTATTTTTTTACCTATTATCTTCCTAACGGTTTGATTTAGGAAATTGACATTTTATGATCTGTACAAACTTGTTCAGTTTCATAATTATTTAAACAATTAATATTAGAAATATATATTTAAATTACAGTGTAGCTATTTGCAATTTTGAAAATATAAAGTTCAAACTTATTTCACAAATTCTTTATTTGATTCTTAACAATATAAAACAAAAAATAACCAAATAACTTTGAAACAAAAAAATTTCATAATTTTTTTAGACAAGTGGATTTTGTTTCATATTTATTTCGACAAGTTAGCAAAGTTGAAAAAACTGAGAAGAATTTAAACTTATTAATAAATAATATTGTATTTAATGAAGAACCTAATATTTTATACTGCCTCCTTTGACAGAAATGTAAACGTCTAGGCATTGAATCCATCAAATTTTTCAACATCTTAGTAGAAATTTTCTGCCAAGAAGCTAGTGCATTTTACCATTTGGTATAACACATTACCTTTATGCGGAACTCAATTTTTGCAGAATTTTTTTTTCCCTAATATCTTCCTAACGGTTTGATTTAGGAATTTGACATTTTATGATCTGTACAAACTTGTTAACACCTGATTTAACATAAATACTTGTCAAAATATTTTTTTAAATATTATGCAACAAGTAGAGGTCCCATCGTTATATTTCAAGTCTGCTAACAGTTTTCCTCATTTAAAAGACTTATCTTAATATTAAAGAAAGCCTCTCTTAATTTTTTACAATTCTTCTTATAAAATAAATTTCAAACAAAAGTTCTAATAAATTATTTTGCAGCTTTTTTTTTATAACGCTCTTTACTTTTAAACTTTTATGAAGCATTGTTCAATTTTGAAAATAATGAGCTTTCTTAAAAACCTTTGTTTTTTTAATCAATTGTTTTTATTCCTATTTTAAGAAAAATAGAGAAAGTTGAAATAATAAACAAAAAAATTATTTTTTAACGGTTTTATATTAGAATTAATTTACTTACCGTTATTTTCATAATTAAAATTATTTGACTTATTATTAATCTTATAATAAGATATTTTCAATTTCAAAAATATTTTGTCAATAAACAGCAAAGAATTATTTACAAAAATATTGATTAAATATAATTTAAAAAAATTGTTTGCAAAAAATTTTGTTCAAGGATTTTTGCAATAAAAATGACCCCAAAAAATACACAATAAAAGCAGGAAACAGAGGAAAACTTTATTGGAAGATTAATATTATAAAATAATTAATATGACAATGAAAATTTATTTTCTTGACAGAAAATTGGCCGAATATCATTTTTTGTATATTTGTTAAATTACTTAATTTAATGTTTTAATTTTTGAGTTACGCATTATCTGCACTATTCTTTAAATTTTTAAATATTTTGTTTTTATTATATGTGCATTTCATACAGTACAATCTTATTTATTTTAATTAAACTTTTATAAATAATTTAATTCGAATATAAATCGACAATCGAATATTTACAAACTAAGAGTTAATCGATTTGATTTTTAATCGCATTAATAATCCAATTTTATTTAAGTTAATTTAGACTTAGTTTATTATATAATGTTATATGAGTTTTTTGGAATATAATATGTATATTGATTATTTTATGTCGATAAATTAGCCAAAAGAATACAGTTCTTTTTAGTCTTTTAAACTCAAGTTCTCTGGTGAAATATTTTTAAAGTATTTTTGGCTAAAAAGAAAATTGACACTGTTTGGTAAAATATATTAGCTCTTTGTACATAAATTTATGATATTTAAAATCTATATAACATGTATCTAAGAATTATAGGATTACACTATAATAAATATAATATTTTTAAAAGAAATAAAAACGTAGTTTCTTTTTAATTTCACTGAAATTATTTATTTTTACAAATACCAGTATTTCGTTTACAACATGCTAGTTAGTACTCGATCAACCTCGAAACTAATAGTTTTTTTTTCATATACATTTCACTCAAACCCATAGCAAAATATTAAATATTTATAATATTTTTTTTTATACTTCGTTTTATATCTTTTATCCTTTTTTTTCCTTTTCGTTTGAGAACACAAAAGCTTTTCCAAACGATTGTCATTTGATTGTCATAACTTAAGGTTGACACTATTTTGACATTTACAATTGCTTGACTCTGTGCCATCCGTTTACAATTGCAGTCATATAACAATATAATACCATACTTGGAACTTGGAATTGTTATATATATTTTATATATATAATTTTATATATATAATTTTATATATATTTATATATATTTATATATATTTCATACATTACATCTGTTGGATATTACATTATTTTCATATAAAATATCTTGTACTGTATTATTGATCAAATCTCAATGTATTTACATTGTTTTTACATTTAATTAAATTATTTACGTACAATAATACCTTTTCAATTATTTAAATCAAGGTTTTTAAAATAAATACGTATTTTTTGTTCTTGTATTAGAAAACGGATGTACTTTTTATGTAAAATTTATAAAAAAAGAATATATCTACCTTTAAATACAACAAAGTAAAAGAACGTTTTTGTTTTATATAAATAAAAATATTAAATTCAATTTAATAATTGAATATTAAAAATAATGTATATTTAATTAAAGTTATAATTACTAATAATTAAGATTAAAAATCTATTAAATAATTAATATTTTTCTGAAAAAATACTATTTCTAAAAAAAATCAAATGAATAACAAATATTATTTGAAATTTTAAATTGATTTTAACAATTATTTTTTACAAATTTGTATATTACATCTCTTAATAATATTTTAAATTTAATATTAGATGATAATATTATCTTAATCAAAAAGTTTTTATTTATTGAAGTATAAAAAATTTTTATCTTTTAACGAGGATCGAACTCAGATCTGTTTAGAGCCGAAGCAACTGCGCTAACCACTGCACCATACAATTCTTATGAATTTATCGTCAGATTTCTAATATTAATGTATCACTAACTTACAGAATGAAAAATAAACCTATAGACACATGCAACTTAATATAAAAGTATATAATAAATGCTAGTTAGGGAAGGCTCATAAAGTTTTCAGTATTAGACTATAAAACAAAATAATATTTAAATAATAGGGTAAAATTGTATTAATATAGAATTAATATTATAGTTAAAATAATAAATCCCACAAAATGTTTAACTAAAAATATGAAATGGATTTTAATTTCTATTTGAATTAATTTTTAAAGTAGTTATTGGATGCGTTGTTTTTTCAAAATTATTTTCAAAGCATTCAGTAAGGCCTACTTTAATAAAATTTATTGAGTATCGGGAGTTTAAATACTGTTCACATGGGGGAAGTATTAAAAGACGAAGATCTGTCAAATCAAACGTTTACATTTGCTTACAAAAAAATAAATACTTTATAAGATTTTTAATGAGTTTTAATTATAGGAAAATATAAACTTTTTTTTTTATACATAATTAATAAAACGCGTAACCACCTAACAATCAAATTTCCTAAACATTATTATTCTTAATCAAAAAGTTCTATAAAAATTTTATTTTAATTATTTTTAATACAAGATTTTCCTCTTAGTAAAACATCAATATAATCAACAGGTGATCTATTAAAAGAAAATTAAATGAAAATTTTCTAATGTTTTTTTTTTTTCTTTTTTTTTTTTAATTTTTTAAAGGTAAATTAAAAATATATGTTAATATATTAATTTGTTTATTTTTCAATTTTCTTTGAAGATTTTAAACAAAATTTTCTTCTAGTTTTGCAAAAAAAAAACTAAATTTGTTAAAGTGTCTATAATAGTCAATCTATATTCATCATTTTGTGTAAATATATGGTCACAAAATAATCATAAAAAATTGTTATTATGGTTAAATATATAAATTAACACAAAGTTGTATTGAAGGTTTTTAAAAGAGCGCATTTTTGGGTAAAAATGTTTTTTACCCAAAATAAAAAAGAAAAATAAGTTTGGAATTAATAATGAAAAGTAAACCCATATTCTAAAATTTTATGAAGATAATTAGATTCGTTGTGTTTTTTGTATTTTAAAATTGACTTAATATAATAATAATAATAATAAGTTCCACGACTAATTCGCCTTCCTAAGCGTATTTTCACAATTTCAATTCTATTATTATTATTATTTTTGCATAATATTACCTAGTGTCATATGTAAGGTAATCACAAAGTACCATGCTTAATAATATATAATCATATTATGTAAAATATGAAGTTATCGTATGACACTTTTTTGACGTTTACATTTCATCATTTCATGTCCCTGTTTGTATTATGTGGAATTCGTATGACTGAAGTTATTTAAATTTTAGATATATATTATATTTTTATTTACAATAAAATATTAATTTAGTGGTTTCAAACTGCATACAAAAACAAATCGGCGGCACACACTTAACAATTTTTCAATTGTCATTAACGGTGAATTGAAATATCCGAATCAAATTAATTTGTTAATAGTTTTAAACGTTTTCCAATTGGAAACCTTTTCATGGCCACTTTGGTAAAAAAATTTTTAAATTCGAAAGTTATTTTACGCTCACTGGGTGAAATGGTAGAGTTGTAAGCAAACAGGTGTACAAACATAATTTAGAATAAACCCATACAGTTATAATTTATACACCAACTTAAGTCCGCTTAATTCCAGATTTTTTCTTTAAAAATTTTACTTTTTGTTCAATTTAAGGACGTATGTCCCACTTTGTAAAAATAAGTACCTAATTTTAGTATAACATGATATTTAATTTTTATCTTAACATTTATTTTTGGTTTGAATTCGAATTTTAATATAACCATAATAAAAAATAAATATTATAGATTATTATTAATTAAAATGTACACAATTACTTTTTTATCGCAAACAACTTAATTTAACCGTTATTCATTTTTTAAATCTACATTTTTCCATCATTTTTCTGCTGTCAAAGTTTATTAACTTAAGACGGCTAGTTTATTTACGTTGTTTAAGTTAAAGTTTTAACGTAAAATTGAAAGATTAGAACGAACAGTATATTAAGTTGCAATAAGTACACGGCTAGTCAGGTCTTAGGTTGATAGTTAAATTTCATTAAATAACAAACAAACATTTTAATAGAAGTATGTACTATGAATGTACATTATGTATAATTTAATATAATTTAAAAAAAAAAATAATCATTAATATTTGATTACGTGAGTGACCTTCACCCAACAATTATTGTCAAATTTACTAAAAAAGTGTTGACGTTTCCTTTCATAAAAAAAAAAAATTAATCCTATAAAATTTTATGACAAAAAAATAAAAAATTTAAAAAACAGCAAACATAAAACTTTAAAATATGTTTATTACTTTTTTTTTTGGGTTTTTTGTTTTTTTATAAAAAAATGCTATTTTTATTTAAAAAAAAAAAAAAAATATCTAAATTTAAAAGTAACAACAAAAAATAAATTTTAAGATTTTTTTTTTTTTTTAAATTTTCATCATTCCTTTAAGCACATTTTTAAAACTGAAATTTTTGACCATGACTTTGAGCAAAGCGAGCAAATACACAATTTGTGGAAAATGGCTTTTTTTTAAATTTATTCTTTTGTTTTTTTTTGTGTTTTTGATAGATATGTAGTGGTGACCTACAGATAATAATAATAATATTAAAAAAAAAGAAAATCGCAATAATAAAAATAAAATTATTTATTTTTTAAAAGAGCAATGAATCAATGATATATTAATATCATATACATACTTACTTTTTTTTTTAGATTCGTTCTGTATTTACAGCTAAATGTACCGTTGAACCAAAAAAAAAAAAAAAAATTAAAATAAATTTTATTAATAATTTTATTAATTTTTTTTTATTTTTGGTTGATAATCTTTTACCTTTAAATAAATATATTGTTGATAAAAAAAATAATTTTATTTATATATATGTACCTAATTAATTGTTTTTAGAATTTTCTTTTTTATATTTTTAAATAAAAGATTAAATTTAAGACTAAAATAGCCACTAAAAAGACAATAAAAAAACGTGCCCAATTTTTGATGATCCATTTTAAAAATTTTAATCGTCGTGAAAGCTAAACTGTCAATAAAATCATATGATTGAAAATGACATTAGTTGATGACAGGTTGGTAAATAAATTTAAATCATTAGGCGTTTTTTTTTTAACTGAGCATGCTCTGAACAAAATGAGTACGCTGTTAGCAAAGCATGAACAGAGTTGGATAACATAAAATAAACAAAACATTTTCACTTTTATTTTACAAGTATAATCTTAAACAAACTTAAAAATTTTTTTGTATATTATTTTGCTCAACCGTACTCGAAATATTTGAAATGAGCATATATAGCAAGCTCTGAGCGCACTCTGATTTAAAAAAAAACACAAATAACAAGCTCTCAGCACTTAGAACTAAAAAAAAAAACAATTTTTTTTTTGACAGTTCTGCACGGTATCCGGCTAGTTTATCGCAATAATAAAATCACAGCAAAGTTCATCGCAAGCAATTCATAGCAAGCAATTCATCGTAAGCAATTCATCGCAAGGAAATATTCATCGCGAAGTTTATTGCGATGAATATCCGATACCTAATGTAAGATTCTAGGCTCGTTTATATTTTGTTTTGTTTTTGTTTTTTCATTTTTTATTTTTGTGTACACAATAAATTTCGTTATGTTTAATTTATCATTATTTGAATATTTAACTCAATTTATTATTATTTAATTATTTAATTCTGGTAGCCGAAACAATCCCACGATATTTTATTAATATTAATATAGTAATAAAGTTTATAAAAAAATATTAATAATTTAGAACGTTGTAATAAATAAATTATTTATTATATAATTTATCATTATTTCAATATTTAACTCAATTTATTATTATTTAATTATTTAACTCTGGTAGCCAGAACAATCGCGCGATTGTTCTGGCTACCAGAGTTAAATAATTAAATAATAATAAATTGCTTACGATGAATTGCTTGCGATGAATTGCTTACGATGAATTGCTTGCGATGAATTCCATCGCGATGAAATGCTTGCGATAAACGAGCCTAGAATCTTCTGCACTGTTATGATTTAAAAAAAAAACTTCTATGGTGATTCAGACTTTTGATAATAAATTTTTAAAAATCTTAATGGTAGCTGAACTTTCAATAAAATCAGATGATAGAAAATGACATTTGTTGATGACAGATAAATAAATTTTAATCATTACGGGGTTTGCAAAGTTTCTTTAAATTATTTTGTTGACAAGCTTTATCACCATTCTATTTTGACAATGCAAACGCTTTGAAGAAGGTTGTAAGTGATGTCCTTTGTGTTAAATTTGCCCACATTAAAGTGGGATAAAAAAAAACCTCTTACCTTAAACTGTATACTGATTATGGCTTTATAATTTAAATTTTGCAATACCGATTTTGTAATACGGACAGAAAAATAAATGTTAGAGATTTACTTAATTGTAAGGATTATACTTAATTATTTATAAATATAAATTTCAATTACTTAAGCCCTTTCTTAAAAGTGTTCTATTAAAATTTACTTTCTTTGATGTGTAAATTTCTGTGAAAAGATTTATAATCGCGGAAAATTAAAATTGCATTTTCTTTTGATTATAAACAAAGTTATTTTCATGTTAATTCTAATTAATTAATTCCATTTAACTTTCTTAATTGATTACTTAATTTTTCTTAGAGCCCCTACTTTTGTTTTCAGTTAGTTTGAATATCTTTTATTCAAATACATTTTGACTAAGTTTTATTTTGGATTTTTGTTTTTATCAAATTAATCCCTCTTAAATAAGGAATTCTCAGATATATATACTTATACATATTAGTTATAACTTATATTTAAAACTATTGTATTACTCATCCCTGAAGGAAAGTATACAAAATTTTATGACAGATTAAAATTATTTCTAACCTTAAAAAACTCTGAGAATTAATTTGAAAAACTTAATTTAACTACAAGTAGTATTTTTTTTTTTAATTAATAGAATCACTATTCTTGTTAAATGTATTTTATAGGTGACCTGAATTAAGACCCGGCGAAAAAGCCCCTGGGGTATTATTTCCCGTTTAATGAAAAATAACGCCCTGGGTGCTATTTCTCATAGTAATTAAGAAATAAAGCCCCGGGGTTTTTTTAAACTACGACTTCTATGAGAAATTAAGCCCGAGGTGTTGTTCAATTGAATCTCTTTCAATTGAATCTTTGACTTCTTGAGAAATAAAGCCCAAGTTATTATTTCTCATTAAATATGTAATAAAATCCATTTTTGTAATATTCAAACATAAAATAATATTCAAACGAAAAATAATTTAAAATATAAATATATATAAAGTTAAATATTAGATGTAAAACAACATATGCGAGATTCTATATTAGGAAGCATATTTAAGTGTAAATGTAGTTTATATGTAACATTATTATTTGTTAAATTTTGGAAAAAGGGAATAATGTCGAAAATTTGTGCTAATTAGAAAAGAAAGTCTATATATATTGGTACCCGTCACTGATGTTATATTAACTTTTTACAAAAAATATCTGAAACCATTGTGTTCTTTTCATTTGTAGGTTCAATTGAAATGAGAAATAATACCCCGGGGCTTTATTTCTTACAGAAGTCGTAGTTCAAGTTAAAAGAGAATAAAACCCTGGGCTTCTTTTCCCATATTTTGGGGGCTTTATTTCTCAATTACTATGAGAAATTAATCCCCAGGGCGATATTTCTCATTAAATGGGAAATAACACCCCAGGGACTTTATTTCACAGGGCCTTAATTCAGGTCACCATTCTATATTGTACAATTAGATAATATTTTAAATTATTATACAATAATAAGAAAAGAAACAAATGTTTACTATCAAATATATATAAATAGTACCTATACATATATATATATATATATTTTAAAATATTTAAAATACCAATTTGTATATGACATGCCAAAAAAAAAGTTTGAAAAATTTTTAAAATTTTGTTAATATGTATAATGTATTTAATATACATTGAATTATATATATATATACCACATATTAATAATTTTTAATAATTTATTTAGGAAATTAATTATTTTTATTAAATAACAATAACAATATCCACTAAATATGTCAAAAATGGTTATTTATTGTAAAAATAAGGTTCTAATATTTTTATATGTTAATTAATAAGTTTATATTCGGATTGAAAATATGGTATTACTAAATGCCCTCTTCAACATTTGATATAAATTTAAAAATTTCTAGATTCCTTTAGTTCCAAAAAAATATTTAAAATTTAAAAGTATGAAATAATAGAATTTAAAAATCCAAATCAAAAAAAAAAAACACAATATGGAAAAATTATTAGTGAAAGAAGCGTGACAAAAGTCTTCTTCATCATATTGACATTTCTCTAATTAAAAAAAAAAAGTTTAAAATAATTATAATTTTAAATTAATAAGAGAAAATAAAAGTAAGAATTTGGTGGTCGTGGTTTAATTTGTACTATTTAGCCAATTTGGGAATAGAAATACAATATAAAATAATAAATTATTAATTAAAATGGCTTGCTGTGGTACAATTACAACGATAAGGCCTCCAATAGACATGGCTCAACAGAGTGATGTATTAAAGGTAAATATATATTGAAAAAAAAATAGTTAACTAATTTGGTTGAACAGTTTTAGGTACTTATTAATTTAAAAAATTCAAATGTCTTAATAATTGTGTAATTCCATATTATGTACTCTTATTATCTATACATCTGACCAAAGCATAGTGGTAAAGACGCTGCATTTCATGTGGAAAGTCTCGAGTTCAAACCCAGGTCAGATCATATCCAATTAAAAAAAAATCTCGTAAAATTGTATAATTATATCGTAATAGTTAATGTCGTAATATAAGATAAGATTTAATATAAATATATAAATAACTTTTGTGTGGGATAAAAGATGGCGCACATAATTAACATTTGTGTATTTATAATCTTATACAATAGCTACAGTTGAATAATCAACGGCTTAGTGAATGAATATAACGATTAAAGAAACTGTAGTCCAATCTAAATAGACTTGGTGAATGCTCTTAACTCCTTAAAGGAGGAGAAAAGGAAAAAAAAAAATTCTTATTCTATATTGGAAATTTATTTTTATTTTTTGTATTTTAAAAAATATAAGTATGAAATTTTTAATTAATTTTATAAAGAGTTTTATATAATTTTAAAATTTTATCAACTCCGTCAGTCTTTTCTTTTAGTGCTCGCATTTGTACTCTGGACCACTTTTGTAATTTTCCATAATTTAATTATAATTTATTTTTAATAACTTGTATAATGTTGCACTATTAATAAGTGATAAAAATTTTAAATAATTTTATAATATAGAAAAAATAGGATTATTAATATGAAGTGTTCTTACCTCTATTATATTTTTATATTACTTCGTTGTTTAATTAAAATCCACTCTGGGATATTGCAATTAAGTTAATTAGGTATGTTTAACTTTTAATCTCTTTGTTGATCTGAGTTTCTTACATGACCTAATTTAAAACTACCATGAGCCAGATTGGTTTCTTAGATTTTGAAATATATATAATATAATATTTTAGCATGAAATATAATTTTTTCAATTAAATTATATTTCGGAAGTAAGTTAATTCAATAAATTCAAGTAATATTATTTGATATGTAATAAACTGCACTAATACACTTAAAATCATTAATCATTCATAAATAAAATTAGAAATTACAAGAAATTTAAAATTTTTAATATTAAAATGAAATTTATTCATTTATTTGTTTATTTATTTATTTAAAAATAATATATATAATTAAAATTCTTTTATTTAAAATCCTGTTTTTATATATTATAAAATTTATGTTTAATAAAGATGTATATTACTTTGTGTTTTGTATGTTTATTATAATTTATGTGTGGCGAATCAACATAAATTAGTTAAAATTAACAACAATTGTTAATAAAGTTTTATTGCCAAATTTTTTCCCTATATTATATTGTATATATGTACAATGTATTATCTATATATATATATATGTACATATATATATATATATATATGTATATATATTATAAAACAAAACAAAAATTTCAATGTTTTATTGAAATTACATATATAGAACCGAATTGAAAATAATTAAAAACTTTACCTGTATCTATGTTCCTACCCTAACACAATTAATGAATTTCAATGTAAATAATTTTTTCATAATTCAAAAAAATTTTGTAATAGTATACATACTTCCCGGTTCTCCGTTCCCATCCATATACAATTGTCGATTAATAATTTTTAACGAATTTTCACATTTCTAGAGCAGTTTTATAATATAATATGTATTTCATTGTAATGTGAAGGAGTTCTTTAAAACCTGAAAGATGTTTGAATAGTCGAAACCTAAGTTATTTAAAATTTTATTATTAAACATAGCCTACCTCCACATTTCCCATATGTTTTTGGTGGTTTTTATATTAATAACGGCACTTCCTTAAAACTACTAATTAATAACGGTACTTGCTTTACTTAAATATTCTTATAGTCTAGTATTAAAGATTTAACTAATGAATAGTCAAAGCCTCGTTAATAAGCCAATAGTAACTAATGAATAGTTAAAGGCTGTATAAAAGTGTGTAAAGTAAAGAAAAGTTTATAAATAATTAATCCGTTTTAATATAAGTTGTCAATTCTAGGAACTAATGTTACATAAAGTAAAGGAAGGGATATTACAATTAATAAGTTATATAAATTGAAAAATGTGAGTGAGGAGAATGTTCTAATGGCGTTACAATAATATATATTATGAAATTATTCATTAGTACATCTTCAAAGTATTAGAAATTATAATAAATACCTTTACAAAGTCATTAACGCGAATCTTTCGCATTGAATTTGATTATATATTCCAATCAAACCAATCAAACCTTTGCAAATTCTTCAAAATTTTCTTTCCTCAAAAATTAGATTTCCACACAAAAAATTACATCAGACTAAAAACAATTTAAATTTATTGAAAACCCCTTAAAATTCAAAAGAAATTTTATTTTTAAAATTAATACAATAAAATCAAAAAAAAAAAAAGATGAATTAAAGAATGAATGAAATTCGTAAAATAAAATTATAAAGTAAAGAAAAAAAATCGTAATTAGTATGCCATTTCCTTGTACATACCTACTACATATTTAATTTTATTTATATAAAATAAAATTGGCATTTTATGCCAAACAAATCCAATGTTTAGGAAGAATTTATGATGCCAAAAAAAAACCAAAAAATCTATTTTTTTCATAAATATCAAAGCATATAATGCACATCACCTTCCTTTTAAATTTCTTTTGTAAACATATAAAATTTAAAACTATTTTAAAATGTTATCTACACACACAATTACAAATGAAACTTCTTATATACAATTATTATAAAATCATCTTGTCTATTGTACATTTTATATATTTTATAAATTGTGCAATATTGTGTCTAACTATACTTATATATAAAAATTTTTATAACTTAAAAATCAAATATAATTAAACATTAAATCTATCATGATATAATTAAATGTGCTATGGTATGTAAGAGTATCTTGTTTTTTGTTTTATTTGTAAATTTTAAGATATTTAGAAAATTTAAAAAAAAAAAGTACGTCCAATTGATTTTAACAAATTAAGAAACATAGATTTTTTTGTGCAATATTGTATCAGACAATTGCCAAAATCAAGCATTACTAAATGTTGCACTCACTTAGTGAACCATCACAATAAACTGAAAAGTCATAATTTGCAAGGGTTAGTGTCTTAGTTAAATGATGCTTCTTAATTATTAAAAACTATAAAATAAAATTAATAATATTGGTTACCAATATATTAACGAGTCCAAAAATTATGTATGTTAACAAGAAGAAAATAAACGTTTAAGACCCATGCCAACCTCACTAAGCCAAGCATTACAAACATGCAAGTTAATTTACGAATGCTAGATCAGTCATACAATTTACGAGAACTTCTCATGCTCTGTAATTGCATTGCGACTAAATTTTTAATTATCTGATTAAGAGATTGTAAACTCTTTTATTTTAGGAAATTAAATTTACATTGGATTTTTTTTATATGTATAAATTTTATTTCGAATCTGGCTTTTTTATATAGATACTTGTTCGAAACGAACGTATTCGACTTTCAAAAGTCTAATTCCAAAATCTAATTGAAATTGATTAGTTCTTAATTTAAAACTAGTTTGTCATAAAAAAAATTTAGTTTAAATTTTAAACTTGAGTTGGAGGTGATAAAATAAAGAACATTTAAATGTTTTTATAATAAATCTGCAAATATAATTTGAAAATTTGATAAAAAAAATATCTATTAAAAAGAAAATTATTTTAGTGCGTGTTTTCTCCAACACTAATGGACCCTTCAGCACTAGTCTGATCTTCACTAGTGTTGGATGGAATATTTATTTATTTTTTTGGAATTATCTAATTAATCCAAGACTAGGAAAATCTACTGAAGTGTCCAATAGTGTTAGAAGGACGAAAATATCTATAATCTATAATTGCTTTGTTTTTTGGAAGAAGTCGCTCTGGTTTATGTATTTTGATTTGAATTCTGACGTTTAAATATCAACGCACAGATTTAATAAAACAACTTAATTTGAAAAAACTGTCATTTTTATTTTCGTTACGTTTTAAATTGTCAAAAAATTAATTTAAATTATTAATATTAAATATTAAATAAAAATGGATAACTTAAAACAAACAAAACATTTTGACTTTTATTTTACAAGTGTAATCTTAAAAAAAAGGTCAAAAGTACGTAGAGCAGGCTCTGAGCGCGATTTAAAAAAAACACGAGTCACAAGCTCTGAGCTTTTGACAGTTTATGTTCTGCTCAGATTAAAAAAAAAAGCGCCTTATATCGGATTTTTATAATTATAATTATAGGTACCAAAATATAGAAGTGAGTACCTTTTTAGTCCGTATTTAATTTCAAAATTGGATTTTCAGTTTTTTTTAAAATGAAAAATTTTTAAAATAATATTAATTAATAATATTTCGCTGTTACTCTGACAATTTGATTCGCCAAATCGCATTTTTAACATTCCTAAGTTCATATAGTAATTTAAAATTAAATTAATTTAAAAACTTTATCTATTTTGAGTTATAAATTCTTATCTTAACAATTAAGTTGTATATTATTTGAAAATTATCTTTATTAATACAATTCAATTAGTTTTAATTGCATTTCGTATATAATGAAAAACGTAATTGCATTATTAAATTATATAATTTCAATATCAAAAATTAGAAATCTTTGAATATTCTTTATTCTTGTTCAATTTAATCGGATTTTGTTTGGACAATTTTAGGGTGTGTTTTTATCATGACTACCTCATAGCATGATAAGTATATATATATATTTTTATTAGAATAATAAATTTTTATTTTAAAAGTGGTTATATCAAAACAATAACTTATTTTAAAATTAATGTATAGGTAGGTATATGGGAAGGATAACCATTTTCAAAGATTGAATTTTGTTTAACTTAGATACTAAAAATTTAATTTGAGGAATGAAAAACATGTTAATTCCCGCAAATTTGTTAATATTTCAAAAAAAATCCTTTAAACTTTTAAGAACTTTAGATTTAATAACTAAATATTATATTGTAAAATTATTAAATTGTGAAAGCCATTTGTGTCTATATTGAAAATAAAATTACAAAATGAATGAAAAATCGAACTAGGCATAATTTATAAATAAATTATATATGACAGTTAAATCTTACTTTCCAATCGATTTGTGACAGGTCAAAGTTGTTATAAAAATTAGTGTTGCCACATTAAATTACTTAGATCCGAGATAAAAAGTTGTAATTGTATTATAGTAGGTTCCTTTAAAAAGTCAAATTAAAAAAAAAGATAATTAAAAAGTAATAAAAAACGGGTACGACATGTAGAGTAGTTCTTCAGTGCTAGCCAAAATAGAGTACTAACACTGAAAAACTCTCCATTTTGTATCCGTTTTAATTCCTTTTGTGGAAGGCACTAGCACTGAAGAACTTTACATGTCGTACCCGTTTTTTTATTCCTTCTTCAGTGTTAGCCAGAATCGCGTGTTAACACTTTGGAAGTTTATGAAATATTGGTATTTGTAAAAATAAATAATTTTAGTGAAATTAAAAGGAAACTACTCGTTTTTTATTTCTTTCATACACATTTTTTTTTACGAGGGAATGGAAAGCTCGAAAGCTACCCATTGAAACTGTGCGATGCTTCTTTGGGTAGTATGCAACTTTAACACATCAAAACCACACCCTTTTTGAACCAAACTTTAGGAGGGAACCTGTGATACAAATGTACAGTTTGGTTACAGGGATAAGGATATGAAAGGATTTGGGGTTATGGTGGAAGTTATTTGGGATTTCTGGATTAAGGGGAATTGGGAAAATTGGATGGGATATTTAATATATATTAAATATTATATTTAACCAATATGCCAAATTAAAATAATATCAAATATGCGAAAAGAATAGACTAGTGTTGTAAAGTGTAGATATACTGAAATATGGATTTTATCAAGATTAAAAAAATACAAAGATTTCGTATAGCGCTCATATGTATTTAAATAATAATGCAAATTTTTGAACAAACACATAATTTAATTTGAGACATCCCAGAAAATTAATTTGTATTTAAATGAATTTATTTATATTTACTAATAGTTTTTTTTATTTGTTTATATCAACAAAAATAATTAATTGATCGTTAAAAAAAATCAATAAAATATATTACTATTAGGTAAATTTTGTTTATTATGATTAAACTTATCATTAGAAAAGTAAATAATTAATTTAATTACTTCTAAGATAATTAGATTTATTTATACATAAACAAATATTTATACTTGTTTTTTTTTTTAAATTCAATAATTAATGGTTTTGGGTTGTCACATAATTTAATAAACATTGAAAAAACTTTAATAATTAATTTTAAATACTTAACACTAAAAAAACAAAATATTTAAAAACAAATTACTTAAACAATTTAAAATTATAGGTATTTGGTTTTCTAATTTTTTTTTTAAATTTTGGAAAACATTCCGGCATTAAACATATGTTTTTTTTAATGCAATTAATTTAGGTGCTTATAGAATAATTTAAAAAAAACATTGAAATCAATGAATATTATTAATTATAGTTAATATAGTTATAATAATTAATTAAAATATTGAAATGTTTTATGTGGGATGGGAGGGAGAACAACAGATAACTAATTTGTTTAAAAACAAACTATTTCAAAGTCATCAGCATCAAAATAAATATACAAAGTTTACAAAATTTTAATAAAATTTGTAAAAATTTTTTTTTCATAACCCTAACACATATTGACAATTAATTGATGTTAGTAAAATTTTGCAGCCGTATTAATTCCTTTCAGTATGATTCCAATCCAATATTCAATATAATGGATTACAAATAGCGCTTCCAGATTATGAAAAAAATCTGAATTAGACGGGATTTTGTAGTCGTTTATTAAATCGGAGCTTCCTTTTTTTTCTTTTTAGCATATTAATGTTACACTTGATTTCAATGTTAGAGTTTTCGTTTTTTCCAAACTAATTTAACCGTGGTTAAAATCACCTTTAGAATAGATTTTTTAATTTATAAATCACCTTTCAGAATTAGATGAAAAAAATCGAAATTAGAAGAAGTGGCTTATCGCTAAATGAAAATGTATTTAACTGCTGTTTTTATCAAAAAGTAATAGCCTATTTACAGTGACGCTCTCGTTTCGCTCAAAGTCAACAAAGGAGTGTCCACAATGAAATAAACATGGCAGGACAGCGTTTCTTGATATTGTTTTGTTTACAAATTTCATGAATTAAAAAATATGCAATAGTTAAAAGTTTATTGTGTAGTTATTTGGAAAAATGGTTTGATATTATTTTACCCAAGATAGAAAAACTCTTATTAAAGTAATTATAATTACTATTCTTTTAAAGTTCAATTATTTGACATTTGAATACGTAGAGAAAGCAAAAAAGTTAAAAGTTAAAAAACACTTATTTAATTAAACCATTTCCATTTAATAATTCTTATATATCATTCCTTACAATTGATTGTGAATCGATTGTAAGAAATTATATATGAACTTCAGTTGGTTTAAAAATCATTTTTCATCCAGTAAAAAGTTTATAAAAATTCAAAAAATTTTAAAATTTTTGAATTTTGAAGCTTTTAAGTGGTTTCAATTGAATGTGTTCAATTAATTTTATATTTTTATAATATTTTTATTATCTTACGCTTTTATATACCTACGTAATAAAATCATAAATATTAAAATTTTAATTTTAATGTATATAATCTATATTTAATATAATATATATTTTTATATTTTAAGATAAATTTTATTTTATTTTTATTGTATTATTTGAAAAATTTTGACATATTGATTGCTATACAAAAATTTTTAATTCATTATTATTCCCTCAACAGAGGTTCAATATTTACATTAAAGAAAAAATCAATATTTATTAAAAATTTTATTTAAAAATACTTTTAAAAATAAAACAATAAATATGTTTTTTTTTAATTTTCCAAATATAATTTAAAATATTATAAATCATAAATATTAAAGAATTAAAATTAGATAAATGAAAATGAAAATATGAATTTAAATTTTTAATATAAATGGACGCCACACATCAGAATTGTTTAATAATAGATTAATGATTTGATTTTGTTTTGCCATTTTCGATTACCATTTTTCGATTAATATATTATTCGATTCATTTATTACAATTTTAGAATATATATACGTATTTAATTTTTAAATATTTGTACGCGTTGTTTTTTTGGGAATCAGAGCAGATTCAGTTTTGTCAAAAGACGAGGAATAGTTTAGAGTAAACTGTGTCAATTTCAGAATATACCCGTATTAACCGTAATATAAACATTTTTGTATCATCATTAATTACTTTGGGCACAATTTTAAATAAAGAACTTATTATACTCTGAATTATAAATATGAAAGAAAGTATAAGTTGTATGGCAGCTTTTCAAATCTCTTGCTTTTTAATTATTTTTAACAAAATTTCAGATACTTAGCTTTAATAAATATTAACAAAAAAAAAGTTGTTTGACAGTTACTTAACGCTACTGCAGTAGATTAACCAAATGTTGCACAAAATTTGAACTGAATTATTTTTGGTAAAATTGAAGGGACCCCTCGTTTTATTATATTGAGAAGTATGTGCATATAAAAACAGAAGATGTATGGCGACTATTCGAACACGTTTAGCATTATATATTAGAATTTAATATGCAAACTTTTATTATAAGTGTACGTTCGTTTACCTCTACACATAAACTTATTAATTTTGTCATATGAATTAATTTGAGCCTTATATTTAAATTTCAGATCGCCTTGTCTTATAAATGTGTGTTGTGTGTATTGTATGTATATTTTGAAATTTTATTTTTTATTAAATAAATATGTGAGCAAGTGTGTACATAATATTATTACAAAAAAGGGTAAATAAGTACATTTATTTATTAAGTAAACAAAATCTCTTCTGAATCAAATAAGGGTTCACTAATACATTCAAAACCTTGACCATCGTTTAGTTTTCACAAAAATATTTCATACTAAAAAAGTTTATATGAATTTGTCCCTCTTTCTATTATTTTCACTCTATGCTACCATTTAAATTAGAATTAACAAATTAGCAACTGGCTGCTAGGCCTCGGCTTACTTTTCAACAATAGATACATATTATATAATATAATAAGATCGCATTATGATTTTTACAATGTAATTTTTTAATAGCAGTTTTAAAAGCTAATTAATTACTATAAAAAAAAATATTTGCGAAAATTTTAAATTCTTTTTCTGCTTAAAAATTGATTAACGTAGGTATGGCAATGTTATTTCACCCAAAACTTTAAAAATTTAAAATGTAGGTGTATTTTAAATATAGAAAATATAAAACTAAAACCAACAAAATATAGATGAATCAGTATAATAATTTTTATCAATTTTGAGATGTAGCAAATTTGTGCATTTTTCATTTTGAAATGTGATTGATATGTTTAAAAATTTTCTGCCAAATTTATTTTTATAGTACATAATATGTTTATGTAGAGAAATGTCAGATCATGTTTTTGTCGATATGATCTATAGTGCCACACCAAATTTCAGATTATCGAAATTTTTGAATTATTCAAAATTATCGATGATTAAAGAAAGTAAAAAAACTATAGACATATCCAATTTTGGTTTAAATATATTGAAATTAGTTTTTGCTTAAACTGTTTTACTAAAACTGACTTCTTCAGAAAAAAGTCTCATATTTAGAGCCCAAAGTCTCATATTATACTGTATTGAGTTTTGTTCCTGCAGAAATGTAGGTATTCATTTAATATTCCGTATGTACTCAAAGCAGCGGCGTTGGAGGTATAAACTATGTATTTTTATTTTCTTATTAAATATTGTTTTTGAAGTTCTTCTGTGCTTAGGAACCTCATATTCCTAAAATATACCGAAGAAGATCTTTAATATAGATAAAAATCATAAATAAATTTTAATACTCAGGATTTTTTTTACTACTATTCCTCTGTTTTAGGAATTTAAATTTTTAATAACTTAAATTTAAAAAAAATAACTGTACTTTTATATATTAGAAAGAAAAAAATTAATTTTAGTTATATTTAAAAAAAAAAAAACATTATTTCTATGTTTCCGCCCGGGTTCGAACCGGGGACCTTGTGCGTGTGAAGCACACGTGATAACCACTACACTACGGAAACTTCAAACGACAATTTGCTAAATACTATACATAAAGACTTTTCAATCAATAAAGCATTTATTTGCAACATATTGCCGCAACATTGTTTACAAAAATTTAGCATCAAAATTCTAATTAGATAAATTTCAATCAATTCAAATATTAATTTGTACATCAACATTTTATTGCAACAAATTTTTATTTTTACTATAAACATTTTGCTCAAGAAATGTTTCTGTTAATTTACAACAACATGTTCTTTAATTTTGTTTTATAAAAAAAATTCCATAAACATTTTATTTAATTTAACATTTAATTTTTTTTTTTATTTTAACAGGGACCCGAGCAAATTCATGTCTCAAAATTTTATAAGGAATCAAAAACTGGTAAATTTGTTAGTTACATTAATGAGAATGCCAGAACTTTATATCAAACATTTCGGATTGGTGCATATGATTCAAATAATGGTCCATGTTTAGGATGGCGAGATAACTTAAACAGTCCATATCAAGTATATTTATAATGAAATTTTTTTAAAGATTTAAATAAATTTTTTTTATAACTAAATACTAATTATTTAAAAAAATTTTTAGTGGATTCATTTTGATGAAACATTGTTAAGAGCAAAAAATTTTGGTGCTGGTATGGTAGCACTTGGTGTAAAAATTCGACAATTGGTTGGTATTTATTCACAAAATCGTCCTGAATGGATTCTATTTGAACAAGGATGTTATTGTTATTCATTAGTTGTAGTTCCTTTATATGATACCCTTGGACCAGAAGCATGTGGTTTTATTATCAAACAAACTGAAATAACTTTAGTTGTAGTTGAGGATGACAATAAAGCCAATATGCTATTAGATAAAGCACCAGCAACTCTGAAAACTTTAGTCATTATAAAACCACTCAAAAAAGAGACAATGCAAAAAGCTCAGAGTCGCGGTGTTGATGTCTATACATTTGATGAAGTAGAAAAGTTAGGTGCAAAAATGAGTCCTCCTGAAGTGCCTCCACAACCAGAAGATTTATGTACAATATGTTATACTTCTGGTACAACAGGTAATCCAAAAGGTGTTATGTTAACACATGCAAATGTTGTAGCTGGAGTATGTGCTGTAATTTTGCAATTAGGTAAGAATAATTTTGCTTTATGTATTATTTTGAATAATAATTTCAAACATAAATAAAACCGAATTATATGTATCATCAACTTGAGACTATGATTTGCAATTGGCCAGAAACTTGATTCAAGTTAAATTTTGAGTATAAATAATATTAACATGTTTGTTTTTAGGAGAACATAAAATTAGAAATGGCGATATTATGGTATCATTTTTACCATTAGCACACATGTTCGAAAGATGTTGTGAAAATGGAATGTACTATGTTGGTGGTGCTGTTGGGTTTTATTCTGGGGACGTCAGACAATTGACAAATGATTTCAAAGCGTTAAAACCAACTGTGATGCCAGCTGTTCCAAGGTTATTAAATAGAGTTTATGATAAAATTCAATCAGATTTATCAGCTTCACCAGTAAAAAGAATGTTATTCAGAATGGCCTTGAGTTCAAAAGAAGCAGAAATACGACGCGGTATAATCAGACGTAATGGTTTTTGGGATAAATTGGTTTTCAAAAAAGTACATGAAGGTAAAAAATTTTACTTGGAATTTCATCAATCTTATTATTAAAAATAAAAATTCTTTGTAGCTTTTGGTGGAAATTTAAGATTAATGGTAGTTGGATCAGCTCCATTAGCTGGTAATGTATTGACATTCATGCGTTGTGCATTAGGATGTCTCATTGTTGAAGGTTACGGTCAAACAGAATGTACAGGAGCAATATCCCTTACTGTTCAAGGTGATTATGTTCCAGATCATGTTGGACCACCTGTATCATGTAATGCCGTTAAGGTAAAAAAAAAAATTAAACAAAATAACAAAATAATAAAAATTAATTTATTGTTTTAGCTTGTTGACGTCCCCGAAATGGAATATTATGCTAGTCAAAACACAGGAGAAGTATGTGTTCGTGGTTCAAATGTATTCCATGGGTATGTTTATTTTTTTTATTTTTTTTTTTGTTATTTTAATCTGAAAATTTCCGCATAATTAATTTAGGTATTATAAAGATCCAGAAAAAACCAGTGAAGCAATTGACGCTGATGGATGGCATCATACCGGTGATGTTGGTAAATGGTTACCAAATGGTGCATTAAAAATAATTGATAGAAGGAAACATATATTCAAATTAAGTCAAGGAGAGTATATTGTTCCAGAAAAAATTGAAAATATTTATATAAGAAGTCAGTATGTAAATCAAATATTTGTATATGGAGAAAGTCTGAAGGTAAAAATTATTTTAATATGAATAAAACATTTTATATATTCTTGTAAAATTATAAATTTTGTACGATCTTATGCTAAAAATATATAATAAAATTTTATATGTTTAAATTTTTATTTTATTTTAAATAGAGTTGTATCGTTGCTGTTGTTGTTCCTGATGTAGACGTTCTTAAAACATGGGCAAAAGAAAACAATGTACATGGAACATTAACTGTATTATGCAATAATCAAAAAGTAAAGAAATTAATAATGAATAATATGGTAGATATTGGAAAAAAATGTGGACTTAAATCATTCGAACAGGTAACAAATTTTTAAAATAATTTTTTTTTAAAGATTTTAATAATATTTAATTTTTATTTGACTGTAGGTTAAAGATATTTACTTGCATCCAGATCCATTCTCAGTTCAAAATGGTTTATTAACACCAACATTCAAAACTAAACGACCACAAATAAAGAATTACTTTAAACCACAGCTGGAGGACATGTATAAACATTTAGATTAAATTATAAAATAAATTAAAAAATTTTGACATTAAAAAGAAAAAAAAAATAAATAAATAAATATGTAATTT
The DNA here is from genome assembly GCA_963082915.1 of Dolichopus griseipennis. NCBI lineage: Eukaryota > Metazoa > Arthropoda > Insecta > Diptera > Dolichopodidae > Dolichopus > Dolichopus griseipennis. The sequence continues at coordinate 20,341,297 of OY720443.1, forward strand.
ATTGCCATTGGTGGTAACAAAACAACAATTCAAAGTTAGCGTCAAAAAATTAATGAGAACTTTGGTTAAAAAATAATGAAATGGAAATTAAAAAAAAAAAACTTAATCCGATGTTAAATTAACAGAAATGAAAACTTTATTTTAATTTTTAAATTAATTTAAGAATAAATTTAAATATTATTTCAAGAATAATATGTAAACTTACATTAATCAAATTTTATTTTTATAAAATAAATATAAAATGAAAAACAACATTATAAGGTCAGTCAACTAATTTGTCACTACAGAGAATAAACAATAAACTACACACAACTATTTTCAAAAATTTTAAAATAAATAAATTTAATTATATTAATATTTTTTTTTTTAGAAAAATTGGGTAAAATTAGGAAATTTTTTTAATTATGTTTTTCTTTTCGGTTAATATTGAATTAATTGAAATTTTAAATATTTTATATTTAAATATATTTTAGCAATTTGTTGTTTAGTTTAATTTAAAAATCAAAATATTAAAAAAATTATTTAATGCTTATTTGAAAAATAAAAAAGTGAGTTTTGTACCAAAAATTAAAAAAAAAAAATTAAATAAATTTATTTTAAGTCAATTTCATTTTATTTAATAATAATATATAATATTTTTTATTTGTACAGTTAAATAAATTTTTGATGCACTTTGAGGTTATTTTTATTATTAAAAGTTAAGATTGTAAAACAAAAAATAAAATGCAAAAAAAATCTGATGAAATATGAATAATAATAAAAAATCCATTATAATAAAAATTATAATTTTAGTTGTCAATTATTAATAATATATATCTATCTTTTCCAATTGTAATTCAGATCGAACTATTGAGAAATTCCCAGAGAAGAGAGTGTTATTAGGAGTGTTATTTTATAATTTATTTAGAGAAGATTTATTTCAAATAGAGAAGGGATCGTATGTCACAAGGAGTGTTATTTTAAAATTAAATTATAAATTTAGATTTATTTGTTGATTGTAGTCCAGAATAGTCAATTATAATGAAAACGACAACCATATTGTAATTTAGGGAATAT
>OY720443.1:20342552-20439229 GCA_963082915.1 Dolichopus griseipennis
TTAGGGAATATTAATTAAAATTTAGGGAAGAAAGCCAATTAACCAATTATTTTTATAACAATATCAATATGATTTATAAATGTTTTAGGTCCTAGGTCTTATAGATGATTAATGTTCCGAACAACAGCTGTACACCAACTGTAGCTATCTAAATTACAATTAGAAAAGGTGTTAATTAAAAAATTCGTTTATTTGTAACAACATTAAAACTTATGAAATTGTTGAAATCTGTTGTTTAAACTAATAAATATCTTTGGTGCAGCTTATAAACTTTTTTAGCAAAATTTAAATGAAAAATGTAGAAATGAGGAATTCAGAATGATGCAGTTTCTTTCTACTTTATAATATCTATGTATTGTTTTAAATAAGAGATTAAAAGTTTTTTATGGTAATTTTTGTTTTCAGGACCTTTTTAATCTTTGATTGTTTTTAAAATCTTAGTTGTTACAACCAAAATATCGATTTGAATTATCTATTCCGACATTACAGTTTTTTTTTTAGATTAGGAAAAAGATAAAATTAAAAGAGAATTTATCAAAGAGCAGAATGTATATACAATAATGAAAATGTATTGGTCCAACGTTTCGATGACTGTTGCACTTAGTCAAAAACGTTCTTAAAACTGGTGGAAACATTTTTTGGTTTTTTTTTTCTAGAATTTTTTACTACTAGTAATGGAACTGTTTTTTTTTGCAATTCCATCTATTTCTACTAATACCAATGATTTTAAATATCGTAAAAGTATAAAATATTGAAATAAATTACAAATTACTCTTAAAATTAAATAATGTTTTTATTTTATTTTTGAATGCTATTCATTGTTACGCAATTCAAATAGATTTCAACAATTCAAAAAACAAAATCACACAAAAATTTATAATATTTTTATAATATTTGTGGTTGATTCTTTTTTGAATAAATAATATATTATAAATCTTTTTCAATGTTTTGTTTTATTTCTTTTTAAAAAGTAATTAAACCTATATTTTAACAAAATTTATAACATACAAAATTAATTATGTAAAATATTTGAATAATTAATATTAAAAATAAATTAGTGATCATCAAATATTTATTAATAAAATTACTTCTTCAAGATTGAATAATATTTTTTTCTCATTTATAATATTCAGACTTTTTTAAATAAATTTTTTTATTTAATTAATTAGTTTACAAATTGTAATATACCTCAATATACTTCGCCAAATTCCCGATTAATTATTTTACCAATTGACTGACATTTTGATAATAATTAACTTAAATTAATTTAGTATGCTACTTACTTATGGTAAATTTATTTAAAAATTAAATATTAGAAAATTAATCTTTATTGGATATTTAGTAGAAAATTTTGACAAAATTAATAAATTAATAAAATAATTTGTATTTAATAACTATTAAAATATTTTAGATTAAAAGTAAAAGCAAAAACTCAATTAAAGTAGAAAAAAAAAAAAAATTTCTGTCACATCGGAGCTAACTTTAATATCAGAAGTATAAATTAATATAATAATTTCAATTATATCATTTTTGATGCAAAAAATTGTACAATAAAAAGTTCTGCACTTTCATTTTTTATTATAATTTTGAAAATTTCTCATTTTAATAAATGATTTAATTAACTAGGATTCTTAATAAAATATTATTTAAAAAAAAAGAAAATATATAAATATTTAAACTATAGATAAATAATAATTTAAACTAATATTTAGTGAATATATAAATTCACAATTTCAAATTTATATTCATATATAATCATGAAAAAATAAAATCACTTTAATTGTCAATTTAAACAAAGAAAATAAATATTTTATATTAAAACAAAATTTCAAAATAATTAAATTAACAAATTAATTAAATGCTGAATTTCAAAATTGAAAAATTGTTAGAAAAAAATAAAGAATATAATGAATATTAAAAAATTTTTCCTTTTAAAATTTTGTTACATAAATATTTTAGAATATTAAAAAAAGCTGCTAAGCAGTATGTACATTTTAAGGAAAAGAAAAATATAATTATTAAAAAACCTACTAAATTTAATTAATTTATATTAAAAAAATACAAGAGCAACTGAATTAAATCTTATATTAATTTAACCAGCAGTATCTAGTAATGAGATTTAATTTAAAAATCGAAAAAAAAATGATAGATATATAAATAATAAAAGAAAAACTAAAAAAATAATAAAATAAAACAACCCAAAAACATTTTTGTTTTTGTAATCATTTATACTGTAGTGTAATTGATTTATTGAAATGTCTTGAAACTTATTTTCCGAAAGCTTTAATTACTACCCTCACTCTAAAATACAAAATTATGTATGTATTTTGGTTCTAATTTTATTTTTTGGTTGACCAACATATTGAACAATTAAAACCTATAATAATCCAAGCCCGATGATCAAGCAAGATGATATTCTATGAAAAAATTCATTAATATGTTTAAAAAGAATCCATATTTTCACAACATTTGTATTAATTAACCCATATACCCTTAGCATCATTCATACTAAAAACATCACATCACAATTTTTATACAAAATAATCATTTCCAATCCAAGCTCTTCTCAGGAATTTAAGTTTTTTTTTAGTATTTAAGTTTATTTCAAGTTTAAATAAAAATATAATAATCGATAAAAGTAATAGAATAGAAAAGTAAGTATGTATAATTAAAAAATATGGTATTTTTGTCAACTATTACTTTTACATCTTACATTTTTTTCCACATATTTTATAAAAAAATATTTTTGTAATTTTGTAGGTTGCCAAGTAAAACTAATTCTTTATTGAATAAAACATCTGAATGTTTATTATAGTTTTTATCACATACCACAATACTGATTTCATATTAGAAAAACGTATTTTCATTTAGTGGAGTTGCGATAATTTTCAATGACGGTTTAGTGATGACTGATTTGATTAGTAATGCCTGGATTAAATATCGCTAATTAGAAAAAAATGGTACATTTTTAGTAAATGATTTAAAATTTATCTAATAAAAAAAAACAACTTTTCAATTTTTTTACTATTTTTATTTTTTTTTGTTTTGTTTTAAGATAATTATAAAATATACTAATTCTAAATTTGGATATTTAAATTATATTTTTTTTTTTTATTTAAAAAAATTATTAATATAAATATATATATATATGTTTTAACACTCTACATACACTTTACAATTTGTTAATATGTAATATGCTTTTTTAAATTAGTTACGATTTAAAAATAGACAAAAACAAAATAAACTATTTGTTATTTTTTAATTTTATAAAAATAATTTTTGCACATTTGAATATTGCTATTTGATAAATTCGTTAAAAGTTTAAAATATTAATTTACTTTAAATAAAACATGTATTTATATTGCATATGTAAATAAAAAAAAAAACCATATATATATATGATTGCACTAACCCTATGAAAATTTTTTAATAAGCTATAAAAATTATTTTTTTTTTAGTGAATTAAAGTTAACATTAAATGCCTTTTGTAATTGATCATGCAAATTTTTTTTTAAAAATTAAATTTTTTAACGTTTTTGTTTTAGATTTAATTAAAAAATGAAATTTTGCAAAAATATGATATCTACTGTGGATAAATAACGCACAACTTTTAAGAAAAAAAAAGTGTAAACAAAAAGTAAAACATATACAATATTCAAATGTGATTATTTTTCATATTTCATTAAGAATTCAAAAATGATTCGTTAAAATTACGAAATTTTTCATTTATTACTCTTAAAATTTCAATTTGTAAATCTGTAAAAGCAATTGGTGATAATTTGGCACGTCTAACTTTCATAGATATAGCCTTAAAGAAAGCATCAATTTCATCATCTTCAGCTGTTAAACGTGATGTTGTTGCATAATTTGAAGTATTAACGCCGTTTATATTATTTGGACAATTATTTGAACTAATTGTCGTTACTGTAGTTTCAACTTGTTGAATATTTGTTGTTTGAATTGTTTGCGTTGCAGTAGGTTCATCCAAATTATGCGAATTTTCAACTTTAGATGAATTATCAGTTTCATTTGTTAAAGGCGTTAAAGTTGAAATATGTTCTTTTGCATCTTGAAAACAGACAATATTATCTTCTTCAATAGTAACATTTCCATCTTGATCAATCATATATTCAGAATATATTGAATTATCATCTTTCATAATATGATGCGTTTGTTGATTTTGTATTGCATGTTGATGTTGTTGCTGCTGTGTCGGTTGTTGTTGTTGTTGGTGTTGATGATGTTGCTGTGTTGTTTGTACCTTAGTATTATCTATCATATGTGTTTGCATTTTAACCAAAGTGTCTTCTTTTTCCCTAAAATATATGTTTTAAAATATATTTTAAAATAAAAAAAAATTTTTTATATACTTTCGTTCTCTAATAAATTCTTCCAAATAAGATAATGCATCAAAATGTCTCCACCGAGGTGTTTCATCTAAATTAATAGGCTGTTTTAAACTTTTTCTTTTAAGCCGTTTATGTTCTCTTGTATACTGATCGCGTAGGGCTTTCCACTTTAAGCGGCATTGTTTAACTAATAAAATAAATTTTGGTTATTTTTTTTTTCATAAACTATATTAGAATTTACCATTAGTTTTTAATTTTCTTGCAATTTCTTCCCATGTTTGAGTTTTTATGTCAAAACTTCTATAATGTGCGTGTGACCTATTATATAGGCATTCTTCGTACTTTACCAAATTGATGAGTTCTTTCTCAAAATAGCCTTCAATTTTTAAGAAAGTATGTATTGAAACATCATCCACAACATCTCCACCATCTTCCTCTTCATCTTGAGATTGGTGAGAATGTTGTGGTTGAACAACAGAAACAGTTTGATGAATAGTCTGTTGCTGATGTAATTGCTGTTGTTGTGAGATTGGATCAACATTTTCTACAGTAGTAGTTGTTGTTGTTAAACCAGTATTGTCAAAACCTTGTTCACCAAAATCTCCAGCATTTGCATCAAGAAATTCCCAAGCTTCTTGATTTTCTTCACCAAGATCAGAATTTTGTGTAATGCTGATACCAACAGTGGTTGTTTTTTCTTTTTTTATTGATGCCGCGGTTTCATTTAACCTAAAATTATATTATAAATAAATATTTTAAAAATATTTTGAAATAATACGTACTCAACCCTAGTTGTAATAAATGACTTAAGAAAATCCAATTCACTAAAATGCTTCCACTTAAAATAATCTTTGTTTGAACGAGCTAATCTTTTTAACTCTCTAGCATATTGATCCCGTAATGCTTTCCACTTTGATTTACAATCTTTAGCTAAATAATTATACGCTTGTTATATTTAGATGATTTTAATTGACAAATTTTTGAATACTTACGGGTGGAACTTAGTTGTTCTGCAATAGTGAGCCACATTTTATCTTTAGCTGCATGATTTCTATAGTATGGATGAAATCTGTTGTAAAGATACTCTTCTGGCTTTACTAAACTTATAAGAAGCCTTTCAAGTCTTTCAGTTTCCTGAGCTTCAGGCTTCATTTTCCTTTTACGCTTAATTTTGGTAAAATTTATTTTTTTTACCACTGCAAATTAATAATTTTTTTCTTTTAAATATTTTTGTATTTATTTATTTAATATTTTGGTTCTTGTAGCAATTTTTTCAATGCTACAAAAATAATCTTTTGGATGCAAATTTAATCAAAAATTTTTTTTGATAACCACGGAACTACTCTAATGCGGCCATTTTTTTACTACACCACTACAAAAACAAAATAATAAAAACTGCAAGTTTGTTTACATCTGTGCATTATTTTTTATAAGCAAATGTTTGAACCACAAAAAAAAAGCAAAGAAGACAAAAAGGAAATTAAGAAATTCTGACATTTTTTATTGAAAAATTGACGTTAAGAAAATATTAACGAACTGTCATCTTGACGTCAAATTAGAGTGCACATACACGAAGCTTTTAAATACTAACAGCTAATTTTTTTAATATATCTCAACTTAAAATAATTTTTTTTGAATTAGACCAGGTTAGAAATTTGTTAAATCAAGATATCTAAGTTAAAAAAATATAAAAACCAAAATTGAATTTTTCACACAAGCTTTTATTTGGGGTATTGCTTAGCTTTTAAAACCCTTTTAAGATATGCCAACATTAATTTTTTTTTTTTATTTATAATATTGATACAATAATTTTATATTAAATGTAATTTAATCACAAGAAAGTTTTTAACTTTCAATAATGTTTTAATATTATATATTTGGAATTATTTGAAAAATGTTAATACTATTGATAATTAATAACTTTAACATGTACATAAGTCTTAAGAATTTTTCTTTTTTAATTTCGATATTTTTAATATAAATTTAAGATATGAAAATTTTTTTATTTCGTAATATTAATTAAATAAACTATATAATTTATCTACTACTTCGTAATGAATCTAGTTCATTTTGAATTAGTTCTAATTGATTATACAACTGTGATAACTCATCATGATTCATTTCTAAATCAATATTTGGGCCTTCAACTGTTCTCAGTTGTAAACAAGCAATTGGTGTCTTTTCCTTTTGTTGACAATGTGATGCTAATTGAACTTTTAATTTCCATGTAACATCATTTAGTTCATTTTCAGATATATTTCTCGATTCCAAATTATCTAAAATTGGTTTTGTGTTTTTAATCCAAAGTTTTATAATGGCATCTACTTTATCATCACTTATGCGTAATTTTTCACGTAATTCAGCTTGAAGTTTTGTAGGTTTTATAATAAATGTTGATGTTCTTTTAAGAATATATGAAAGTGTTTTGATCTAGAAAAATTTTTAATAAAATGAAATTAATGTATTTTCTCCCTTTAAAAATATTCTATGACAAACCAATAACAAAAAGTCAGTCCTTGGAACTCCAACAAGTTTTTCTAATTCCTCCAATGCATTTTCAGGTTCATCATGATCTTCGTGATTCATATTTTTATCAACATAATCTAATACGGTGCAAAAAATTTCATATTTTAAGACATTTATTATTTTAATACCCTCACGAGCTCTAAAATATTTTTGATGTGTTTTATTGAATTTTTTTTTTAATCAAACAAATTCATTTACCTTTCAGTTATTTTTATCCAGTGCAAACTCATTTTTAATTGAGAATATTAGAAATATTTTTCTTTCGATGAAAAATTAAATAAATTGTATTAACTACACCTTCCCTTTTTTCTTGATGAAAAAATGCAAACGTAAATAAACAAAAAATTTATGACTTTTTATATTTTGACATTTTATATATTTTTGGTCTTACCAGATGCTGGATAATTTGTATATTAAAGTAGTTATGAAGTTGACCTATTATTAGCTTTATTCGAACTATTAACAAAATTATTATGTGTAAAGAAGAATTGTGTTTCAGTTTGACAAAGATTTGTCTAATTTTACAATACAGTATTCCTTTCAACAAAAAAACAATATCGAAAGTAGAAATATATTTATTTTGTGTTTTGGAATTGACGAAGTATAAAAATGTAGAATATACACTATTATACTATGTACTAAATAAAATAAATATCCAAGACAGAAACCATTTAGTTAATATTTAAATTTAGATTTAGTGCATAAATAATTTGCAAGACAATTTAGTGTAGAGTGTGTAGATTGTAGACTCTAGTGAGGGATATAAAATTTAAAAAATTACAAAATTTACTTCATTTATCTTTCTATATAATTAAAAAATTTTTAACTTATCTCTTTTACTAAAGGTCTAATTATAAGTAAATTTCTCCCAAAATATTAAAAATTTATTTGGTGTCAAATTTTACATGATTTTTAAATGGGATAAAGTAGAGTTTGTATAAAATGCTAAATTTATTTATATTCTATGTCCAGTACCAATATTTATTTAAACTAGTACTAGAATGTCAAAAGAATGTTCCCGACCCTTTTCTTCTAATGTGATTTCCTATCCTGATGTATTCAAACAAAAAAATACATATGCAATTTCGTATGCTAATGGTACGGTTACTTCATCTGTCCTTATTTAAATTTGAGTAAATGAGAATGTTTAACAGGCAGTTTCTCATTAGTTTTTTTGTTTACATTTTTACATAGAAATCCATTTGGATTGGAAAGTTTGTATATTGTAAGTTATTTCGAATAAAGATATTTACAATTTGATTTAATTTACTTTTATTTTAAATATTTACTTTTTAATATTAAATATATAATTGAACAAAACATCAAGAAAAAAATTTGAATAATATTAAAAGTAGAAATTGCAGTCAATTATTTTTAAAAATAATGGAATCTACATCAAGTATATTTTTAGGTTAATTTTAATTAACTTACATATATATTTTGATTTATATCCAGGTATTTATTCATCGTGGAAATGAAAATAAGTAAATCAAAAACAAATCATAATTTTTTGAACAAAACAAAAAGTATTTATAGTCTTTCGTGAATATATAAACATTTTTAGCCATTTTTAAATATGAACGAACCTTTTGCAAATATGAAATATACATTTATGTTAACCGTAAGGAGGGTTTTGATTTCTATTTCAAATAACTTAACGTTTCTGAATAAAGAATTAAAAGGTTCTTTACCCTTTTTTTATTCAATCAAAATTTTACTTATTATTTAAAAATTTTAACATTACAATATGATTTTCAAATTGATTCTATTCAAAAATAGACAATATTTTGGTAAATTTACAGAACGGTCACCTAATAATAATGAAAAATGGAAAGCAGAAACCAAAAGGAAAATACCTTTAAAATAATTTGAAAAAAATCGGCTGAAATTTGTAAAACCTCAAGAAATAAAAAAAATTCTTTAAGCAACAATTTCTTCCCATCGTAATAATCCTTTATTCATCCTTTATTTAATTACCTATACTTATTTAATTTAATGTTTTTTAAAAAACTTCAAAGAGCACAACTACACACAATATTTTTTGAAAATAATATTTTCTAATTTGTTTTCATTTACTTTTAACTTTGAAGTATGTACTTAAAAGTTTCTTTTATATTTCACTTTCAAAATGAAATGAATCGCGAAGAAACTAGTAAAATCATACAAATGGTACACGTACCAAATTTTGCATATTTTGAATAATGCATGATATATTTTTGTTGGCGGCCAAAGTTTTTAAATATTTTTTGAAAAATAAATCTTCCTTTCTTCTTAAAATGGGAAAAAATTTCGACATACTTCGTAAAATGTGGCTAAAGTTTGCGCTCTTAGCTTAACTGTAAATATTATAAACATAACATACATCATATACCTACATTAATATATGTATGTATGTATATACAACATAAGTACATTTTAATTTAAAACAATTTTTGACTGCCATGTTTTTTGGTCACTTTACGTCTTACGACCTCACCTTATGACATGAGGAGCTTCGATTCAAAATGTCCATATTCTGACAAATTGACATTATGATAGTTTTTCACAGGAAATTAGCTAAAGTGGGGTTTCTGTAGTAAAAATAACATTAATTTCCTTTTTGGGATCTTGTTAATATTTAGAGGCAACTTAAACTTTCTTGAATACTGACAAAATTGTTTTTTATGGACATTGCACGGTTTGAATCTGAGCTCTTCATATATTCATTTATTACGATTGATTTAATTACTGTACATTGGACATACATACATAATTCTATTTCTTACATTTGTTATGATACATTGTACAGAATTCTATTTTGAAGTTGAAGTTTTTTTTTGCGCTCACAAACCGTTCTCGATTTTGTTCTTGGCATCACATTTTTTATTCCCTTAGTCCTTGCATGGATATTGTTTAAAAAAAAAGTCTTTCTAGATAGGTATGTACATATGTATGTATCTTTTAGATAATAATATCATAATAAGTTGCTTTGTTTTTTTTTAAATAGCTATATAGGTACAGTGTACTACATTACATTGTATTTGATCGAATCAGAAATCAGAATATGTAATTAGTATTTATTTGAATTTACAGTTAGATGTGTAGATACTTCAATTCTATAAGTAAATTCGTTTTTATACCGTTTGACTATTGGTAAGTTTATGACAAGAGTTGTTTATTATAAATATGTTATGTCATGAGTAAGTTACGACAAAACTTACAAGAAATATCTAAATTTAATTCTTTTAGCTGTGATATCTCTTCTTATCGTACAAAGCGCTATTCTATTATATAAAATCAACTTTAATGTTCGGAAAAATTTTACGATCAAATATTTTTTAAAATATCTTTTAAATTCTTATCAAACAAAATTCAAAAAACACCGTTGCATATAAATAGAAATTTAAAAATTTAAAAATTTTATCAAAAATATTAAAATATAAAAATAAGTAAAAATTAAATACAAAAATCTAAAAATAGAATCCAAAATACAAGTATACAAATTATTAAAGAAAATGAAACAAAAAAAAATAAGAAAAATTTTATTTTTATAGAAAATATATAAATGATTGCGGAAATATTTTACCTCTCATACAATTTTTAACGAATCATTTTGAATTTACAAAAATGTTTTTTTTTTTTTTTATGTCATTTTTAAAGGCAATATTTAATGAGCCTCATTATACTTAATAAACATTTATCAAAAAATAAAATAGGAAATAAACAAGTAATGAAAAAAATCTTGGTTTTTTTTTATAAAGACACATTTTCAAAAACTACACAATTTTCCACTAAACCATACAAACTTAAAATATAAGCCCAATATAATTAAGAAAAGCTGTTCACATCAGTTAAAAAATAATATGGGAGCTTCAATCATAAAATTTAACCTGGGAATGATAATATGATATGTTATTGGGTTTAAAAATAGAAGAGTTAAAATTTTAGAACAAAATAATAACTCTTAAAAGGCGAAGGTTCCGAAGGTAACCTATACTGATTCTAAAAGATTTATGTCCTCCAAAAATGCTTTAAGCTTTAAAATAATGACTTGTACCAAAATTTGGATATTTTTTTAATGGGGCTACAGAAAAAATTTGTCCCATGAAAATCATTTCGCAAAACCCGTTCGTAGCTTCAATTTAAATTATTTATTTTAAATGGAGTGGAAGTTTTTAGTAGACATCGTGGATAGACAGAGGTAGAACAGACAATCAGGGTGAAACTTTTAAAATTTTTTTTAAAAATGTGTTAAAAACGAAGTTACTACAAAAACTTTAAGAAACTTTTTATTTTTATTAAATTTTTTTAAATGAACATTTTAGATTCTAATAGAGGTCCCTATATATTTAATGATTTAAAAAGAACATCAAATAGAAATTTTGAATGATTTTAATCTAATTTTTTTAGTTTTTTAAAGAATTACTTTTGACAATGAGTCGGCAAATTTTGGATTTTTTTTTTGACTGATAATTAATTGAAGAATTTAATTGTGACTGAATAAATAGCAAACCTGAATCCTCAGGATAATAACTAATTTATTTTAATTTTTAGCTCAAAATTAAGTCAAAATTTTTTATATTTACTTTTTACAATAAATTCAAAAGGAATCTGCCTTGAAGGAGAAGAATTATTATTCATTTAAAATTGGAAGAATTTTAGTTAAATGTTTGTTAAAATTATTAGAAAAGTTTTTGAAATAGTGTTTTCATTTTGGAGCAGATTAAAAATTTGGGAATTATTGTGTCGGTAAGGCTTAAAAATCAACTGAAGCCTTCCAAAATAAGAACTTATAACTTACACTTCTTCACCAACATTTTTTTTTAACTTCTACCAATTTTTAGAAAGCCATTTCTTGGTTCTATTTTTACAGTTAATAATAATATTATACAACAATGCTTCCATCCGCCCGAATTTCAAATAGATCGAAAATCACTTTTTATTTTATCTGTTCCTTAATCCGTTTCTGCTCAAAAACTTCCTAATCTCATAATTCTTCTTACTAAACTATTAGGACTGTTTAATTCAAATTTTTCACAAAAGCTTGTTAACAGTTTTTCAGTTTCTAAATATTTCCTTCTCAATAAAAATGATTGGATCAGATATTTAAAAAATTAGTATATATTTGTAACTGCTTTCCATATTAGGGTTAGTAGTAATAAAGTGAAAATTGTTCAAAGTTGCAGTCTCTGCACTTAAAAAACTTTTTGTTCATAGTATCAACCCTTCAAAATATTTATTTAGCTAAAAGCAAGGATTTAGAGTTTTGAAATTATAATTGTAAAAACTACTCGCATATACCAGTCATTTAACTCAAGAGATTTTTTGAAGATTTTTGTACAAGTACTGAAACTATAAACGCGACATATCTCTAATTTAAAAAAAGAACAACTTTCACCCGGAAGGAAGTTTTAAAAAATTTCTAATCAACTAATCAACTACACTCGTCAGCGTTTTTAATAAAAAAATTTATTTAGTTCTTTCTTAAAGTTCGGTGGGCCAAAATTCACAAAATTTGGGTTTAAAAATTTAATAACTTTTTCATTTATATATAATTAGGGACTGGTATCGTACTATAATTAATAATTTTGTGCGCCCTATAGCTTCCTACAATTGGTTTCCTACAAGAGGTTCGAAGAGTAGCAACGGTGTGGAGTAACAGAACATACGGCTCGTGCTACAATACTCTTCTAAGAGAAATTTTTGATGACCAAATTATGTAAAGAAATTCAAGATTCAATTTTACCTGCGCCAGATTATTTTCTATGGCGTTATCTCAAAAACCGAGAATATGTAAAAAAAGTCTCAAACCATAGAGCAGCTAAAGCACAATACTAAAACTGTGAATAAGGCAATTGAACTTGATACTGCAAAACGCTCATTTAAGAGCCCAATTTTGCAATGATGAAAATGGTGGTCATTTATCTAACATTATTTTTCATAATTAGAATTTAAATCAATGCAAAGAAAACTATAAAAAATAAGCTCAATTTTTCCACATCTGTATGACTTTTGACCGACCCTGTATTACTATTTCTTTAGTTATTTTCTTATAAAAAAAATTTCAATTATTTCATTTTCCATTTAACATTTTAAAAAATTTTAATTCTTAAATTCTAACAGAATTTCGAACCTTTAATTTTCAAAAAAACCAGTAAAAGACATTTCCTCGTCACTTAATAAAAGTATTAATTTTAATTACTTTTATTTATAAATATTTTTAGTTTTCTTAATGACACTCTTTATACCCGTGCATATATATATGACATCGGGTATATTAGATTTGCTCCTCCGTTTGTAACGCATCGATCTAGACGAGCTAGATATAGTGTCAAGGGTACGTATCGGCTCAGAATCGAAAAATTAGTCGATCTAGCTATGTGTGTCTGTCCGTCCGTCCGTCCGTCCGTCCGTCCGTCCGTCCGTCCGTCCGTCTGTGTGTCAGCACGATAACTCAAAAACTAAAAGAGCTACAGTTTTGAAATTTTCACAAAATATTTTTCAATCAATTTCTAGGTTCCCTATTTTTTTTGGTTAAGATCGGACCAAAACTTCGGGTAGCTCTCGAACAGCTAACTTTTTTAACTCCAATATTTTCATACAAAAATTTGAAATATAGCTATGCACCTTGTAACATGAAATTATATGAATTTTGTTTGTTTTTGTTTGTTGTTTTTTTTTTGTTTATTTTTTTTTTTGTATTTTTTTTTTGTACGATTTCGAGTTAGAATTTCATATAATTTAAATGATGCGTAGTTTATTTAAGATAAGCAAAAAAGAAGACAAAGATTTTTTTTAAGTAAATGGCTTCATAAATAATTTATATATATGTATATTCATATAATATGTATATGTGTAATATTTTGAATGAATCATTTTATCAATATGATTATATGATGCTTACTTGCTTAGGTTTAATATATTCGTGAATTAAAAATTAATTAAAAGAGATAGAATTAAAAAATTAGAACTAGAGTTTTGAAATTCACACAAAACATTTTTTGGACATTTTTAAGGTTCCCTATTCTTTTTGGTTAAGACCAGACCAAGGTTTCGGGGAGCTGTCACATAACTTATTTAAACCAATATAAATTTCTTCAAAAGTAATTATACTAGAAAGACGAAAATTACACACGGTTAGTTTTATAATGAATCAAGCACTTATATGAAGTTTCAAAATTTTACGGCTTCATTTGCGGGGGGCTGCCATACAACTTCTTTGCACCAATATGAATTTCTTGGAAACTGAGTATACTACGAGGATGAAAATTACATACTGTTAGTTATATAATGAATCGAGCACTAATATGGAGTTTCAAAATGTTGCGACCCCATTTTCGGGCAGCTGCCATACAAAGTTGTCAATTCGATAACTGTGAATCTAATGAAGCTACGAGGTTAAAATTAAAACTGGGCAGGTAAAGTAATAGGGCAAGTTAGTTGGCAAAGTTTTTTTTTTATTTTTTTTTTATGGTTATTTTTTTTTATGGTTTTTTTTTTTTGTTTTTAAGCAAAAATTATGGTATAATGAATTAAAAATTTAATATTTTTTTTTTTTTATTTAATTTTTTTTAAGCAAAAATTATGGGATAATAAGCTAAATTTTTTTTAACTATTTTACTTTCTTATATTTTTTTTGTAATATTTATAATAGCATGTGGAAAATAAATAACGCTTAGTGGGTAAGCACGGGTATCTAAAAGTTGACAAGGGCAACTATAATCTTCCTCGTTTTTAATAGAAATCGATTGAAAAATGTTTAACCAAAGGAGAAAAAATATTTTTCAACTTTGAACAGAACCCATAATTCAAATAGTACACCCCATAGTAGATTTCCCTATTTATTTTTTTAAAAAATTATTTTAATTAAGTATACAAAATATTTGAACATAAGGACCTCATTAAGTTTCTTTAACAAATAATTTCTATATAAAACTTAAATATAATAAAGCTATAAATAAAATTTATATTGTCAAACAAAATTATAGGAGGGTTACTTTCATCTAATTATTAATTAGGGCGGACCAAAATACAAATTACAATAACAAAAAAAAAAAAAGGCCAAGTGTAATTGCGAATAAAATTTTTGGGAACTTTAACGCAATTAAAACAGAACCCAAATAAATGAGAAGCATATTGAATGTACTATATTTAATTAATAATTCATTTAAAGCTTGATTTATATGACTATAAAATAAGTAAATAAAAAAATTTTGTATATACAAAATAAATTTGGAATTTTCTGTTAAATTAAGTTTACAAAATATCAATTCAATATTTTATTTTAAACATTTAATATAAAATACAATACTTATTAAAGTAGAATTGCAAAATTTATTAAATTAATTAGAGAACAGAAGAAAATGCGGGGAAATTTTTAAAAAGAACAGAGAAAAAACGTTAAACGGCAGTCAAAAATATTTACTCCTATAAGTATGCAATTGGCTAAAAATTGGAAAACTAGTTAATTATAAGGCTTGATGGGAAACTTATTCAGTGACAGCGGTTGATATGCTTGTTTAAATTACATCTGTTTGAAAGTATTTCAAACTATTTGAGGTTTGAACTTCGAAGTATTGGAGTTTAAGTATGGTGTAGAATAAGAAAACTGTAAAATAATCGTAAAAACAAATATATACTAGTTTTTAATTAGGGAAATGGACATTATTGAGTATTAAAACACTTAAAATTATTATTCCAAATTTTAATTCATAAAACTAAGGCGACACTATGTATAAATTGCAAAATAGTTTTGAAGATTTGTCCGACGTTTAAAAGTTAAAGCAACAGTACCAAAGTCTAGTTAGTAACGCTTTAGTTCTGTTAATAAGAAACAAAAGAAATTATCAGTTTATCGCAGATTCGAACACTGCAGATGGTTGATTTTTGAAAGCTCACATATTTTAAAAAGGTCAATAATTTCATTTTTTCCCAAATATGTTTGCAAAGCAATACATGTAGTGATACTAACGTACGGACCCCATGCATATTATAATTTTTATTATAATGACATGATTAATACAGTAATTTTTATGTAATAGATTATGAGATAGATAGATTATGTAATAGATCATCAATTGGTTTGATAATAGAAGCAGTTTTTAATGAACTCTTAACAAGTAAAGAACACCTGTTTCATTGCAATACATTTTAGAAAATACAGTAGAAACTCGAAGAAAAAACATTAGAAAATAGTAGTAGGCAGTAGAAAACTCCTTTTTTAATTTTAGATTTATTCAAATACTTAAATGAAATTTTCAGACCTTCATTAGTGAATTATTTGAACATAACTTCATTAATCAAATGTATTAATTTAGAAACGACTTAATTCTCCCTAATTATTATATTCAGCATCATATTAATAAACTTTATTTACGAAATTTCTTAATTATTTCATTAAAAGGTAGGTACATTATTTTGCTAATTAAAATTATAATAATTTTCTAATGATCAGTAATTAGTATTTCTTATACAATATTTTTTCAACAAACAAAAGGGAAAAACTATTATTTGAACTGTCATTTTAATTTACTTAACTATTATCATTTTATAATACTTATTTTCCTTAATTTCAATTTTTCTTTTTTTTTTTTTTGAAAAAGTCTGTTTTTCATTATAAAAGATAATCTGAATAATTTTTCAATTAAAGGAAAAAACTTATAAACATATTTTGTACTAGATTATAATACTTATTATATATAAAATTTCTAAAACTTTTTTATTTAAAAAAAAATGTCATAATCATTGTAAAATCAAAATGTTACAAAGTCAATTTGTCCGGATTGTAGCATAGAATGATAGGCATTATGCATATCTTATTCCATTTGTTATGAAATGTAGTGTTTGTGTATAAGGTTATTATTAATATTTTTTAAACTACATTTGAAAAAAACTGTATTTAAACAGTTGTTCTATTAAAATGTTTTAAGTTCTGTGGAAACCTTATTTATTTATGACACAAATGTTTCTTTGTTTATCAAATTTTGGTTACCATACCAACGTAGTCAAGAAATAATTAAATTTAATAGTAAGAACTGTACCTAACGCATTGTACACTATGTAGTATACAAATTTGTAATATAAATAAATTTTTAGAAGTCAGTTGTAACTGTGAATCGGATCTAAATGATTGAATATAAGAACTAACATTGATTTGACAGTTGAATTCAATAAAAATATAAAAAGATGAACTCCAAAAGTAATAGAGGCTTAATTCTTAAACTCCCGTTGGTCCCAGTTCTAATTCGCAAAAAAAGTCAAAAGGGAATTTAAATTTGACAGATAGTCTAGGTAATGACAGGTAATTCACAAAGAAAGGGTATGAACGTATTTCACAGTTGTAGTTCAAGGAGTTTTTGCAGATACCATAGTTTCGAAAACGGGTTAAGTATTTGTTGATTGAAATACCCTAAGATCTTTAAAATAAATTTAACATTTAATTTTTGGTTAAATGACAAATTAATTTTGACTTAAGTATAATGTCAATGTCAAAGTGAAAAAGTAAATTTTATACAGTCAGGGTTGTCGTTTATTTAAAAAAAAATTCACTTTAAAAATTTTAATTTCTAGTTTCTTTAATTTATGTGGTTACTTTAAAATACATAATTATAATATGTAGCTACAATTTAATTCAGAAACACATATCCTATTGTTTCCGTTTTTAATTTAATGATATTTTTCTTTTCTTTCCTGTTTTAATTTTGTTTTCTTATACCGTATTTAGTATAAATTTAAAAATATTTTAGTTTTGAATTTTCTTTTTTTTTTTATAAAATTTACCTGAATTTTTATTTTATTTGTAAATTATACTATAGACCCATAGATTTACCTGTACTAACCTATATATTTAACTTAATTTTTACTATAAAAGCTTAGTTTTCCATAATGATTACCTTATGCTACTTTATTTTTTTTTTCGAATATTTTAAATTAAATTATCTAATTTCCTTTTAAAAATTATCCACTATTTTACATAGTTCCAACATTTATGTGCGCATACATATATATATATATATATATATATATTAATATTTATGTACAAGTACACGTTTTCATATTTATTTAGGATTTATAAATAAAAATATTTAGAATGAGTATATTTTTAGGGGATAGAAGTGACCAGGTTATACGTTATCAACATTGTTTAGAAATGTGGGACTGACTCCATCTTAATGAATTTGCACACAATTTACTACTTGCGAAAGTTTTTGTGAACACTGACAAGTGACAGCTATCCTGCAGAAGTCATAAATATGATATCACAAGTTTTTGGGAAAAATAAGTGTGGGTAGACCTAGGCTAACTTGCAGAAGGTCAGTGGCTAAGGAAATTGAGTATAGCGGCTGAATGTGGGCAGAAGTGAAAAAACTAGCTCGCAATGGACTGCGATATAGAAGCTTTGTGGAAGCCCTATGCTCCTTCAGAAGGTAAAACAGGAAAAAAAAACCTTATTAGTTTCCAATATTAGTTAAAATTATTTCAATAGTCTGGTACCTCTAATGTATTTTATTTAAAATATTCTTTCTTTCAGAAAAAGGTATATATGTATATACGAAAATTATTAAATTCTAAAATACAAATAATATACTTTTTAAAATATTTAAATTTTAAAAATATTATAATATATAATATGATCTAAAACTTTTTTAAACAAATGAAAGTAACTGTTATTAAAGAATAAAAAAATTATATACAAGTGTGCTTATGAGCTTTTTAATAAAATTAATATACAGGAAAAATAGTAATAAACTTTCTTTATACCCGTGCATATATATATGACATCGGGTATATTAGATTTGCTCCTCCGTTTGTAACGCATCGATCTAGACGAGCTAGATATAGTGTCAAGGGTACGTATCGGCTCAGAATCGAAAAATTAGTCGATCTAGCTATGTGTGTCTGTCCGTCCGTCCGTCCGTCCGTCCGTCCGTCTGTGTGTCAGCACGATAACTCAAAAACTAAAAGAGCTACAGTTTTGAAATTTTCACAAAATATTTTTCAATCAATTTCTAGGTTCCCTATTTTTTTTGGTTAAGATCGGACCAAAACTTCGGGTAGCTCTCGAACAGCTAACTTTTTTAACTCCAATATTTTCATACAAAAATTTGAAATATAGCTATGCACCTTGTAACATGAAATTATATGAATTTTGTTTGTTTTTGTTTGTTGTTTTTTTTATACCCGTGCATATATATATGACATCGGGTATATTAGATTTGCTCCTCCGTTTGTAACGCATCGATCTAGACGAGCTAGATATAGTGTCAAGGGTACGTATCGGCTCAGAATCGAAAAATTAGTCGATCTAGCTATGTGTGTCTGTCCGTCCGTCCGTCCGTCCGTCCGTCCGTCCGTCCGTCCGTCTGTGTGTCAGCACGATAACTCAAAAACTAAAAGAGCTACAGTTTTGAAATTTTCACAAAATATTTTTCAATCAATTTCTAGGTTCCCTATTTTTTTTGGTTAAGATCGGACCAAAACTTCGGGTAGCTCTCGAACAGCTAACTTTTTTAACTCCAATATTTTCATACAAAAATTTGAAATATAGCTATGCACCTTGTAACATGAAATTATATGAATTTTGTTTGTTTTTGTTTGTTGTTTTTTTTTTGTTTATTTTTTTTTTTGTATTTTTTTTTTGTACGATTTCGAGTTAGAATTTCATATAATTTAAATGATGCGTAGTTTATTTAAGATAAGCAAAAAAGAAGACAAAGATTTTTTTTAAGTAAATGGCTTCATAAATAATTTATATATATGTATATTCATATAATATGTATATGTGTAATATTTTGAATGAATCATTTTATCAATATGATTATATGATGCTTACTTGCTTAGGTTTAATATATTCGTGAATTAAAAATTAATTAAAAGAGATAGAATTAAAAAATTAGAACTAGAGTTTTGAAATTCACACAAAACATTTTTTGGACATTTTTAAGGTTCCCTATTCTTTTTGGTTAAGACCAGACCAAGGTTTCGGGGAGCTGTCACACAACTTATTTAAACCAATATAAATTTCTTCAAAAGTAATTATACTAGAAAGACGAAAATTACACACGGTTAGTTTTATAATGAATCAAGCACTTATATGAAGTTTCAAAATTTTACGGCTTCATTTGCGGGGGGCTGCCATACAACTTCTTTGCACCAATATGAATTTCTTGGAAACTGAGTATAACTACGAGGATGAAAATTACATACTGTTAGTTATATAATGAATCGAGCACTAATATGGAGTTTCAAAATGTTGCGACCCCATTTTCGGGCAGCTGCCATACAAAGTTGTCAATTCGATAACTGTGAATCTAATGAAGCTACGAGGTTAAAATTAAAACTGGGCAGGTAAAGTAATAGGGCAAGTTAGTTGGCAAAGTTGGACATCGCTCGGGCCAACTTTTGGGGTGGGCTATTTTTTTTTTATGGTTATTTTTTTTTATGGTTTTTTTTTTTTGTTTTTAAGCAAAAATTATGGTATAATGAATTAAAAATTTAATATTTTTTTTTTTTTATTTAATTTTTTTTAAGCAAAAATTATGGGATAATAAGCTAAATTTTTTTTAACTATTTTACTTTCTTATATTTTTTTTGTAATATTTATAATAGCATGTGGAAAATAAATAACGCTTAGTGGGTAAGCACGGGTATCTAAAAGTTGACAAGGGCAACTATAATCTTCCTCGTTTTGTTTATTTTTTTTTTTGTATTTTTTTTTTGTACGATTTCGAGTTAGAATTTCATATAATTTAAATGATGCGTAGTTTATTTAAGATAAGCAAAAAAGAAGACAAAGATTTTTTTTAAGTAAATGGCTTCATAAATAATTTATATATATGTATATTCATATAATATGTATATGTGTAATATTTTGAATGAATCATTTTATCAATATGATTATATGATGCTTACTTGCTTAGGTTTAATATATTCGTGAATTAAAAATTAATTAAAAGAGATAGAATTAAAAAATTAGAACTAGAGTTTTGAAATTCACACAAAACATTTTTTGGACATTTTTAAGGTTCCCTATTCTTTTTGGTTAAGACCAGACCAAGGTTTCGGGGAGCTGTCACACAACTTATTTAAACCAATATAAATTTCTTCAAAAGTAATTATACTAGAAAGACGAAAATTACACACGGTTAGTTTTATAATGAATCAAGCACTTATATGAAGTTTCAAAATTTTACGGCTTCATTTGCGGGGGGCTGCCATACAACTTCTTTGCACCAATATGAATTTCTTGGAAACTGAGTATACTACGAGGATGAAAATTACATACTGTTAGTTATATAATGAATCGAGCACTAATATGGAGTTTCAAAATGTTGCGACCCCATTTTCGGGCAGCTGCCATACAAAGTTGTCAATTCGATAACTGTGAATCTAATGAAGCTACGAGGTTAAAATTAAAACTGGGCAGGTAAAGTAATAGGGCAAGTTAGTTGGCAAAGTTGGACATCGCTCGGGCCAACTTTTGGGGTGGGCTATTTTTTTTTTATGGTTATTTTTTTTTATGGTTTTTTTTTTTTTGTTTTTAAGCAAAAATTATGGTATAATGAATTAAAAATTTAATATTTTTTTTTTTTTATTTAATTTTTTTTAAGCAAAAATTATGGGATAATAAGCTAAATTTTTTTTAACTATTTTACTTTCTTATATTTTTTTTGTAATATTTATAATAGCATGTGGAAAATAAATAACGCTTAGTGGGTAAGCACGGGTATCTAAAAGTTGACAAGGGCAACTATAATCTTCCTCGTTTTATAATAAATTAACTTTTCAGCAGAATTCAAAAGTTTAAAATTTAATTTAACATTCAATTAGTTAAAAATTTAGTATATTATAATATTTTATAGAATTTCAGTTGACGTTAATGTTAATGACGCTGGAGTTTTTATGTAGTAAAAGCATGCCTTCAGTTTTGTACAATATGAAGCGAAAGGTATTTGTGATTTAATTTTAGTTTAAATGTCATGTAAAAAGTCAATCAACTCTTTGAGTATATTAATTTTATATTTCGATACAATCATTTTGGCAACTGTCAATTACTGTTTGTGTATCAAAATTTATTTGTAATCGATTTTTAAATTTACTTCACTTTTGATTCCTTTCTGACAATTCATTGTTCAAAACAATTATAATTAATTATTAATCTTTTATATGAGAACTTTTAAGGGGGATTTGACAATTCAAATAGATCATTTTAGTTTTAAATAAATGTGACAACATTTTATTATTAATGATATTCACAATCGAGTATAAACACTGAAGTAGTCTGCAAATCGTAGACGTAATATAACAATTATTGAAATTAAAATTTAACCATTTTTTTCATTTTTATTTCAAAATATGAAAAAAAAGAAATGCATCTGACCGACAGCTGAGTGGTAAAGTGACGACTTTTAGATCGAAAATTCTCGGATTCAAATCCTGGTCGGATCATATCTAATAAAAAAATATAGTGTATATTATAATAATTTAATAAGAAGTCCAAATGTCAAATAGACAAAGAATTAATATTATCAGGATAAATTTAATATTGTCTGGTACTACAAATAAATAAATAAATAAAAAAATAAATAAAAGAACGAAATATTAGATAAAAGCTTGTTCACCAGGTGATTCTCACAATAAATAAGTTTTTTTAATCAGTTTTTCAACTATTCAGGAATTTGTACATTATGGAAATTCAATGTTTCAAAACCTATCTCGTGTTACAGCGAAATTGTTTGAAGGAACGTATTTTCGAATTAAGTTTATTGGAACAATTTGTGTCAGAACTTACAGCTCTTTTTTTAATTTTCGAAACTTTTAAAAATTCTGACTTCTTAAATATTCTATTTCCCAACGAAACTCTGAACAATTTTCATCTCTAACTGAAAAACCAAAATTCATATGATCTTACAAACTTTTCCATATATCTATAATATCTTCTATACATTTCTGTATAAGTTTTAGTAGTATTTACAAAATATAAAAAGTTCAAATTACTTGAACACAATTTGATAATAAAATAATGAAAAATTTTCATATAAACGTCCTCTTTTGCATTACAATAAGAAAAATAAAAAGAAAAAACACAAAACAAAATACAAATTTAAATATGTATCATTGCCAATGTCCTTTTTATTTTACAAAACTTTTATGAAATGGATCGTTTTGTTACTTTTTGTTTCTAGTTTTTTATTTGTTTGTTTTGTTTTTTGTTTGTATTTCACATGAATTGGTATTATTATTTTTTTTTTTTTTTTTGTTTTTTTTCGTCCTTTTTGTTATTATGGTCAATAAGGACAATAAGTATTACAATTTATTTAAAGTTTAAAAAAAAGACAAAAATTCTTGTGTATATATAGGTTACAAAAAAAATACTAGGGATATTTTCCTATTTAAATGATATAACCAGGATTAGTTTAAAGTACACCAAGAGGCAGTATATATATAGTATACAAATACAGTTAGTTTTGGTTTAATTGTAAAATGGTTCTAAAATAAAATTGCAAAAATAAAACTTCGGATTAAATTAAAGTTGAAATAATCCAATTCGTTTCTCTTTCTTAAATTTATTGTTTAAAAAAAAAAAAAATTGCAAAGTAAAAAATCTTGAAATAGTAGATTTAGATCTAAAATAAATATTGCTTTTGAATATGGAATTTAATTTCATTAAGTTTATCGATTTATTGAATAATATGTTGTGTTAATAAATATAATTTAAGCGTAAAGGTTTACATTTGTTGTTTTAAAACTATAAACACTTTTACAAAATTAAGCATTTGAAAGAAAACTAAAAAATCTTTTAAAATTATAATGGCCTAGTAGAACTGACTAGCACGGTATAATTCAAATAAATAAATTTTAATGAGTCCTGTTTATTTGTTTTGTGACCTTGCACCGCGATTATTCAATAGAAAATCAGGCTGTTTATAATTAGGAGGAAATATTTTTGAAAACTTTCTTTTAGATCAAAGAAGTCCTACTTAAAATTAAACATAATACGCTTCCAAAAATATTGATTCACCAGTCGTTCGGCTGCTTAAGCTGGCTTAAAAAAATTTTTGCATATAAAGATTAAGAGCACCTAATTTGACAGTTTATAATTGAGAGTGAAAAGTTAAAAGAAAACTTTCAGATAGCTTTTGTGCGGCTATGAGTAAAATTGATGGATTTCTTTTTTTCTATCTAGAACTCCTCATGTACAAAATTTGAAGTCCATAGGTGAAACATTTTAGCTGAAAGAATAATTATAACAAAAAGCGGTTGTATTTAAGCGAATTAAAAAGAAAATTGTTTAGCCTGTTCCAGGCTTCTAAGATGCTTTCTTTAAGGTTTGTATTTTTATATAAGAAATTAAGCATAGTTTTTTAAAGGCACATGTCATGACGTACATAAGATTCAAAGCATATAAATAGAGCTATCCAAAAGTTAAAATCGGATCTAATTCTAGAATTTTGTTCTTCAAGGTTAAGTTTACGTCTGGGTAGTTAAAAGGTTAAAGTCTGTTGTGCACTTGTAAATGTGTCGCGAACTCAACTAAAGTGTTTTGTGATCTGGGCTTCAAAAATCTTGTCTCAGTGTGATTTATCTTTGAATAAAAAAAGTGTTATCTGAAGTTTAAATGTCAAAATGAATATGGGGAAATACCGTTACTTTAAAAATTATAAGTGTACATCAAATTATTTGTTTATATTGTTATATTAATGTATTTTTAATTAAAGAGATATAATTATAAATTATTGACTAGGTCATTAATTTGAACCCATAATGGTGAATATTAATCTGAGTCGAGTCGAAAACCAGAATTTTTTTGTTGACTTTCTATGGGATTTGAAGTCGGGCCTTTCGCATTAAAGCTCGGCAGTCTAACCACTGCGCCACCCAGCCGTTAGAGACCCAAAGTTTCGCTCAGAACCCCTAAAAAATTGATGATTATTATTAATGGCCTAAACCAACCGATTAACACTATATATATAGTTCTTCAAGAAAAAGACAAAAGAAAAAAAATTAGCAAATCCAAGAAAATTATATCCTATTTATTATTTTCATGTCAAAAGTCACACTTAATTTTTTTTTTTTTTAAACAGATTTAAATTAAAATAATAAAGAGAAATATTTTTTTTTTTTATTTTATTAAATTTTTTCAAAATAAAATCAGATACGATTAGTTTAATTTTACTGTTTCCTTTAAAATGCAATTCATTATTTAAATTATTAAACTTATTTAAAAAAAAACATTTTCTTTGTTTTTCTTTTATATTTTTACTTTTTTTTTATTTTCAATTCACTTTTCCTTCCTTTAAATTTCAGTTTTACGACACTTAAATTTCTTGCCAGAAAAATATTTTGTTTTTTATTTTTGTTTTTCTTCTCAATTTGTGATTTTAAATTTCCTTTATTTTCATTTTATTAATGCAATTTAGTTTTGGTTATTTCCCTTTTAATATATTATATATATCTATATATAATTATATGAAAATGTATATAAGTATATATAAGTATTATCATGACCATAATCATCTTCACCATATCTACACATTTTTTTTTTTTTTATTTTTAGGATTCATTTTAACTTTTTATGATGTCTTAAAAGTTTTTCTTAAAAAAATGAAAATAAATAAAGGAAAATTTGCAATCTTAGCACAATTATTCCCAAAAGGATATGCACAGTTAAAATAATAAGAAAAATAGCAAATAAAAAACAAAATGGTCGAATTTAGTCCAAAAAAATAAAAAAGAAAATTTAAACAAAATGAAAATGAAAAGAAAATGAAAAAAGTAAAACTCAAATTATTTTGGACAATTTTCGTAAATAGTGAAAAATAAAAAAAGAAAAAATATAGTATGAAAATATATATATATATATATATTAGCTCAGTTATACTTTGAAAAGAAAATATTCAAGCATTTTTCATTTTTCGTTTATAATGTCTTATTTTTAATTTATAAATTTATTTATTACCATCCAATATTCAGATTACTCTTCAAAATCAGAAAAAAACTTCTCATAAGACTCTTATAAGACTCTCATACCAAAGTCTTATTTAAAAAAAAAATTAACTCTTGTAGAACTCCAGGTATGATTTATTGACCCTTGCCAAGAGCAATACTCTTGAAAATTATAAAAAGCTCTCATAAGACTCTAATAAGACGCTCATACCAAAATTTTATTTTAAAAATTAATTTAACTCTTAGAGCTCTTTAGTATGATTTATCAACCCTTGCCAAGAGTATTTCTCCTGCAAATTAGAAAAAAGCTTTCATAAGACTCTCATTAGACGCTCATATCAAAATTCTATTTTAAAAATAAATTAACTCTTATAGAGCTCTTATAGAGGATGATTTATCAACCCTTATAGTGTTAAAAAAAATCATTAAAATTTGTTATGAGAATTAAATTAGCTGTCATAAAGCACTTCTTATGAGGTATCGACTCTTTTAAACTTATCTTGTTACAAGACTTAAACTCTTGCTATAAAAATTAAATTAACTCCTAAAATGCTCTTAGTATGAGATACCAAAACTTATAGTGTTAAAAAAATTCTTTAACTCTTATTACGAGAATTTATCATTTTTTTTTAGTGTACGTAAAGTGTAGTGTAAGGAGTTTTTAGTGTAAGGAAACTAATTAATTAGTGGTCATATTATCCAGGCCTTCGTTTTGTTCAATCTTTACCCTTATGACACTAAGTAATTTTTTTGAATTGTTAATTTAAATTATTAGAACGTTTTAAATAAATTTTGTACTTTATTTTTTCATTGCTTTATTCATTTGTTGCTTGGGATGGTACATGTATGAACCAACCAGCTGTAACCATTGTTTTCATTCAATTTGGAATGTGAGAAATTATATTTTTTTATTATAGATATGCTCTGAACCAGAGATCCTTTGTGTGAAAGGCTGATGTCATAATTATTATGCTATTGGTCGAATTATAATACCATTATTTATTTCACCTAATAAATGAAAATTTAGTGTTTCAGTTCTACAACTTTTTTTAAGGTGCTTATTGAACTGATCAACTGTACATGCTCACAGTACATATTGAAACAGGGGAAAAGGTTCTGTACATATTATAATCTTGTTATTCGGGTAGATCATATATAATTCTTAATGCAATTATTACATAAGATATAGTGTGCTAAGCCTATCAATTTGTATTGAAAAGTCATAAAATTTTTACTAGATTTGCAATACCCATGACCCATTTACAGTTCTATTTGTAATATATTTTAAAAACTTTATATTTAAATTATAAACTATTTTTTGCATCTGTGAGTTATATTATTCAATTAAAATATTTGTTAATATTTTGAATTTGTTTATATTATTATATCAATTTTTTTTTATTATATAGATTTAAAATTATTATTTATTGGTTGTGTAATTAATTTGAACCCAATGTTGGATGTGAGCTGAATCGAATCGAAAAAATATTTTATTTTTACTCGGATTCAAACCCCAGCCCATGGAATAAAAGAATGCCATTCTATGCTCTTTGCCATTCAATTGATTGCATAAATACAGTTTTCCAACTAATTATTAAGAATAGTTTTCCAATTGATTTTCAGGTACGACTTTCAAATAAATATGAATTTATTTATTTACTACCGAAATTGTTTAGGAGAAATGTTTTAAGCAGCTTACTTCAACTTAAACCTAAGTTCTCTATTCATTATAGATTTTGTTTTTAATTTCTTTCTGCAGAAATTATTCGTGAGTCTTAAATTCTCACTTCCCTATTCCACTGATATTATGTGTAATATCTTATCATTAGTATCTATAGATTAATTTTATTTGATCAGATATTTATTTAGAATTTTTTTTTATAAATAGTTTGCAGGTACTAACAGTTGCTCTATTGATTTTAGGCTTTTGAATAATTTCAATGTAAAGCTAGATTGTTGCATATAATTATTTCTTAACTGTGACAATTATTAGATGGTTCGAAATTGTTATTAAAAATTCCTTGGTTCTTAGATCTTATTTACGAAGACCAAATGCCAAATAGACAAATGACTGAAATAAATAAATATTTTCTAAGGTATCTGTCAATAGGGTTCTTCAAGATATTAAGATTTTATTTCATATATAGAAATGTTTAAAGGAACCAATTTGTCCTTGAATGTTAAAAGCAACTGTAACAGTTGTAGAACTTCCTCAAAAATAAGGTCTAGCTTTCCATGTGCTTTGACTTATTTAAAACTTCTTTTCTCAAAAGATTGAAAGAAAGAGTTTGGAAGGTGCAGATTAAATTGTTAAATCCTTCATTCTTAAAAATCCCTAAAAACTAAAATTCGTCTTACAATTGTTTTTTTAACGATTAGTTTCCTTTTGGGTCTTCAAAAATGTTTTCGGAATAAAATATATAAGTCTATTTAAGAAAAAGACAATAACAGAACAATTTCATTCCAAGTAAAAAAAAAAAAACAATAATAAAAAACAAAAAAAAAAAAAGACAATAAGAAAAAATGTAAAAATAAAAAACGGAAAACTTTATAAAATCATCGAGGCTTATGCAAATTTCCTATAAAAATTGCGATGAAAATGCGTAACATTGTTTTTTATTTTTTTTTTTTTTTGATTTTTTTTTTATTTCTTTATGCATAGTTTTATGTATGATAATTTATACATATATTTTGTATATATGTATAATGTATATGTATTTTTTTTGTCGTTTTATAATTCAATGAGATTACACAGGAAAATTTGATATTTAAATTTTGGTCGTTTTGAAACAATTTATTTATATATATAGATGTGTAGAAATTCTTATGTATATATTAAGTAAGTGTTTTAAAAATATAAATATATGATACACTGGTGTGCAAAAAAAATGGATTGTATAATTGCTTTTTTACATTCTTATTTAATTTTTTTTTTTTAAATGATTTTTTTAAGTGCTAACTGTTTAACTGTTAGGATAATAAGCGTGCACTTGCCATAAGTTTATGTTGGAACACGGGATTATATTATATTCGTGTTATTAGAATTGATCTTAATGAATTCCACATACAATATAAACATGAAACGTCTGAGCTTTCCAATAGATACAAATTTTTGTAATTTTTTGTATTTGAGTTATATGGTATTCTATATCTGTGAGTTATATTATTCAATTGAATTATTTGTTTATATTGTTATATTAATTTACTTTTTATTAAAGATATATATAATTATTAATTAAGCCATTAATTTGGACCCAATGATGAATAATAGCTAAGTCGAGTCGAAAACCAGAAAAATTTTTTCACTTTTACTGGGATTCGAATTCAGGCCTTTCGCATAAAAGATCGTCACTCTAACCACTGTGCCATCCAGCTGATGTAAATGGTATTATAGATTTTGATAATTTTAAAGTCACTTGTTATTTGAATAATTTAGTATGGAAGTTAGTAAATCCAAGTCATAAAATACAGTAAGATCTGTTTTATTTTAAATTTATGATTTTTTCATTAATTTTTATTTTTTATTTTTATAATTCTTCAAAGTTGCTTTAGACTGTTAACTGACTAATTAGCCTTAGACTAATTAACAGTTATTTTAAGATATAATTCTTTTTTCAGATTACCAATCTTAATTTCATTAAATTTAGCTTCGGTTTTATCTTCATTTGTTTTTATCAATGTACCTTTTTGAATTTTAATCAGTTTCCAATTTCCTTAACTGTATAGTTTTGTGGGACTTCAATAATGCTTCATGCATGATCATCAATTTTACATACAGCGTGATAATTTTTAAAATAATAGGGGAGCAGAGAAATAGTAGGGAAATGAAACCAAGTATGAGAAATATTTAAAATGGTTAGATTAGACCTAAGCGGTCACATTAGACTAACCTTGTGCAAAGTCATATTAGATGGACCAAACTACAGTTTCGTAAATTATTATTTAATTAACGTGGGCCGTAGCTATTGTACTTTTTAACCAAGTACAAATTGGTATTAATATTGATCTGGTATAAGACTATGTATATTACTATATACCATACGATATATTACGAAGTATTACGAATGGTCCTACGACAAAGTCTTACGGTGTCAATTTATATTCTTCTATTAATAAATAAGATCGAACGCAGATTCGAATTTAAAACAGTCTGATGGATGTGTTTTTCTATTAAAATAACCGTACTTCAACACAGGTTTAGCTTACTTTACCACATGCCATCCATCTGTTTGCAAAATTGGTCAGATAATTTTGCAAACTAGTGTTAAAGAAAAACTGACTAAAGTATCCACGTACATATTTTTGTATGTAACAAAAAACGGAAGGAAAAACTTCAGCGGAAAAATATTCACGATTGATTTTTATTATATTTTTTTGTTTTTTTAGCTCATATCCTATTCCTGTGTAAAGAACAACAATATATATTTTTGTCCTTTTTTGTTTTATAAAAAAAAAAAACAGAAGATTTTCAGGTTTTGAATTTTTTTTTTATTTTTTAAAATTGATTTTTTTTTTCTTATTATGATAATAAGAAGAAAAGAGACAAAATAATAAGGATTTTCCCAGTAAGGAGCCAAGTAATTATTATAAATAATTTTTGAGTGTTTTGTTTTTTTTTTTTGTTTCATTTTAATGAAATTGAATTAATTTGAATGAATTAAAATGTGATTTAAAAAAAATAAAAAACTAAAAAAAAAGAATAACATTAGAATAAGAAAATTGTTAAAGAAAATTTTCCAATAAAAAAAGTGGGACGAGACTTAAAAATGAGTATATTTTAATGTTAAATATCTTAAAGGATAGGAATGTAAAATAGTTTTAAAGAAATTTATAACGTAGGGTGATAGATTGTTTTAATTGATTTAAATTCCCATCCAATTAAAACAATCCATCACCCTGTAATAAAGAATTTTTAAATAATTAAGTATAGTAGAAAAATCTTTAACGTGCTTTTGTTAGTACAGATTTTCTGATTTTTAAGACACGAAGTATTTAATAATCCTATGTAATAAAATTCGAATTTAGAAATTTATCAATTGAATTTCATGCCTTTAATTTCTGTATAATTTAAAGCTGGGTGACATAGTTGTTAGGGCGGTAAGTTTTATTTTGAGAGTTGTAGATTGAAACCCCAGTAACATTCAATAAAAGGTTTTATCTTTATCACTCAGATTGATGGCATAACCAATAATTAATAATTCTATATTTATATATAGAGTGTTCCGATTTTAATTTGCACATAGAGCACAGGAGCATCGATTATATGGGGGAGCGGGGTCTATTCACTTTTCTATTCTTTATATCATAAAAGCGGTTAGAGATAGAGAAAAAGTTATTAGGTATTATTTATAGGGCTTCAAAAGTTGATATATGCCAAAAAAAAATATAATTTATCAAAAAACAGATACCCAAATACAGCATGTTTCAAAATAAAAAAGTTTGAAACTTAATTTTTTCATTTTAAATCATTTTGAACTTTCATAACTCTGTAACTGTTGGGTATTTGGGGATCATTAGTACATGTAAAAATTAAGGCTTACAACTTACTCTACAAAATACATTTTTTTTGTATCTCTCTATAGTAAGCTATTCAAATTATAGTTTTTTTATGATAAGCCTTTAAAAATTTTTTAACTCCTGATGTTCTGAAAAGGGTCCAGAATAGACCTTCCCTCCCATATAATTTTTTGTTCGTTGTGATGCTTCTCATTATCTCCTGCTCTATGTGTAAGTTAACTCGGGGCACCCTGTTTAATAAACAATACATTAATATAATAATACAAGAAAAATTCAAGATGTAAAAAAATAATTTAGTTGAATAATATAACTTACAGATACAGAAGTACCATGTTGTGGATATGGTTTCTATTGAAATTTAAGAAGTTTTTATATATTATAATCTCATGTATGTAAAATACATTAAGACAAATTCTAATTTTAACCATATGATATACTTTCCATAATTTTCCATTACGTACATGTGGTATAGACAGCTTTGTTAGGCTTACGATAGAAAAATCAGTTTAACTAAGAACAATGTTTCTTACGTAAGGATGTTAAATAATGTTATATTATCTTTAATTAAATATTTAAATCAAGATATTTTAGAATTTATACAACAAGATTATAATTTTAAGTAGGTATTGATAATACAAATAAATTTTAAGAATTTTATTGCAATGTATTTTAGGTTTTCATTTCTTTCTAACGAAGGACATGTTACGATTTTTTTTTTTTTTTTGAATTTCAGAATTTAAATCCTAATATTAATATTATTATTTTTATTATTTTTAAAAATTTAAAAAATGGTCAAATCCGAAGAAATAAATAAAAAAAAAAAATAAATACTTGAGAAAAAAATGGACCAGGAAAAATAAATAATATAAAACATGGTCAGGTTTTGTTCCTATTTAAGCAGCTGTGAGTATTTTCTGCTTTATAATGCAGAATTTGAATTTTTGGTTTTTTTTTTTGGTATGTTAGATCTCAAGTATATTGAAAGTTTGTTAAGGTTCATCAATATATTTCGATTGGTTAAAATCTCAAAAGGATTAGACCATTTTATGGTTTTAAGAATAAAATAGTATGTAACTTGATTTTAATTTATTTCAAATAGAGTTTAAAGAAATTTCGTTCAGATTGTGAGCACTTTGTAATATTGACAGTGTTATATGAGCACATTAATAGGTTCAAATGGTGTATAAATTCATAACCTTAATGCCGGAGAGCAGAGACCAAAGAAATAATTGTGAGTAATCATATGTTAAAAAATTGCATACTTTTAGGATTTTTTTTTTCTTGATATAAGTGGTAATTTTTTAAGAATTTTGCAGGTTATAGGTTACAAGTACAGCTTATAAATATTTAATTGAAAAATAATGTACAAATCCCGAATGTATTTTATATGCGAAATATAAAGCATAAGCATAAGCAAAATAAAAAATATTACTTAAAGTTAAATAATACAATCGAATCTGGCCTTAGAAGTTGATGATGTTAGTAAAAATACGAAATTATGTGATTTGTAATATGAAATATAAATAAATATTAAGACATATATACAGGGTTCCTAATTAAGTGCACTGCTACATATTACTGTATAGATAGTTAGGAGTACATAATTTTATTGTATTGAAATAAAGACAGAACTCTTCTAGTTTAAAAATTGCGAGCTTTTAAATTCATAAAATGTAGAAAATTTTACAGTTGTTTTATTTAATAAGCACATATGTACGACACGAGGTAACATGAAAAGTTTTTAATCATTTCCAGTCTCTCAATCTTTAGCTTTAATATGCAGTGCTTTTTATCTTAACAGCTAATATGCAAACGACCACTTACAATTTCTAAACAGCTTGATATTTTGGGAAAAGTTAGACTTCGATGAAATTTGCAATTCAATTCCTTGAACAGGAGAATTATGGATGAAAGGGGTGGGTTATAGAAGATACAGATTTTTCATAAATCTAATTTTTCACTTAAGTCATTACCTATTTTAATTTTCAAATAGAAATTTGAAGCAATAATAAATATGTCAAAAAATATGTCAAAAAATATGTCAAATATTTTACATATAAATGAAACTGCAATGGCAATACTACAAATGTAATTTTCATTTTTGTTTTTTTTTTAAAATTTCTGTCAATAAAAGATTGAAACCGCTTAATAGCCTACCTACAATAAACGCTCTCTTTCCGCTCTCTATACGTAGCTATCTGCCAAACTAAGTTAAATATTTTGAATTTTATGCAAATGTCTACAAACGTGGCTCTGACGCAGCCATTAAAGTTGTTTAACTTTTAACTTTTTCGCTTTCTCTATGTATTCAAATGTCAAATAATTGAACTTCTAAAAATATGTTGTCAGAATAAAAAATTAGTAAAATTTTTAATTTTTTCTATCTTGGGTTAAATAATATCAAACCATTATTCCAAATAGCTGTACAATAAACTTTAAACTATTGAATACTTTTAAATTCATGAAATTTGTAAACAAAACGCTGCCATGTACTTGTCATTGTAGACACTTCTTTGTTGACTACGTAATGAGAGCGAAAAGAAAGCGAAACAAGAGCGTCATTGTAGATAAGCTTTTAATGTAATAATTAAATGATTAATGATTACTTAAATTAAGTACATGGTAATGATTACATAAAATCTAAATATTTTAGAAAAGCATTTTTATTAAGAGGTTTTTCTTTCTATAAAATGTTCTTACAACTTTGATTTCGTAAATATGCCCTTGTCACTTTAAAATAAAATATTTCATTTGTTATTCGTCTCTTGTTTTTTTTTTTATTAGAAATTGAATAAAATTTTCTCAACCGAATAATAAAAATAAAAAAAAAAAATTGGAAATGTAAAAATTTTACAAAAACAAATCAAAATTTTGTAGTAAAAATTTAAAAAAATCGGCAAAAAATGACAAAAAACAAAAAAAAAACTCATCATACAAAATATTAAAAAAAAAAATTAATGGAAAAAATAATAAAAACTGACATTCTTTTTTTGTTTGTTTTTTATTTTTTTTTTTTTGCAAAAAAACTTTATTTTAATATTTATTTAGAAAAATATGAATTTTAATATGTTGTAATATTTTGAATAAAAGTTAGTTAGTATGTATGTATGTATGTATGTAGTAAGGTCTAGGAATGGAAAATATAGTAAAAGTTTATACTGAATAAAAAAAAAAAAAATAGAACGCATCAGCAGGATATTGTCTGCATGAACCGACCAAAATAATAGGAAATATTGGACAAGTTCCAACAAGAAAAAAAAAAAAATATAAATACAAATTTTTTTTTTTTTATCCTAAATTCCAATACAAAAATAAAAACAACAAAAAAAAAAAAAAATAATAATAAACAAACTAAACTAATTCAAACTGACGATAGTATTGGCTATACAAGTTAGAACATACAATACAATTGTTTTGTATATATTTTATGTAATATGTATGTGTGTTTATAATCATTTTTTAGGATATGAAAAAATTTTCTAAGTTGGAAAAATTGGAAAACCTAGACAATACGAAAAAAAAACCAAAAAAAAAAAACAAAATAGTTAGAAAAGGAAAGAAATATTAGAAATAAAAAAATACTATTTTTAGCACATTTTGAGATAAATTTCGAAAAAATGTGGCTTTTTAGTTTCAATGTGTTTGTCTGAACGGATGTTCGTGTGTTGACAAAACTTTCGACATCTTTTGAAGTAAAAAAATGATGTCTTAACCATAAATGGATATAAAAATTAGTATAAAAATTAATTTCCAGGAACAATTTTTTTCTTTAGTTCCGGTAGTTACTGTAATTCCGAATTACAATGCCGAAAGTTCGGAAAAGCCATTTATTTAAATTGTTATAACAAGAGTTCTATAAGGTTTATTATCAAGCTGAAAACGGCAAAAGATAACTGTTTTTTTTGACTTTATTAATATATGTAAAATGTATATAAATATGTATATATATATATATATATATATGCATATATATATATACATATAGAGTTGCCATATATATTTCAATTTAATGTTATGCGAAACTCAATTTATGCAAACGACCACTTACAACTTCTAAACAGCTTGATATTTTGGGAAAAGTTAGATTTTGGAGAATGTCGCAATTCAATTTCTTGGACTGGAAAATTTTTGGACGAAAGGGCTGGGCTAGATTATTTTTTTTTTTTTTTAGTATTACCAGACAAAGTATATATTGCCTGATATTTTAATAGTCTTTTGACTATTTGGCATTTGGATTTTAATATACACTATATTTTTTTATTAGACATGGTCCGACCAGGGTTTGAGTCCGAGTTTCGATTATATAAATTTTTGTACTTAAAACCTTATAATAATATAAATAAATAAAATATTGTGTAGTTTTGGAAATGTGCGTTCTTAAAAACCCTTAGTTTTTTAATCACTTGTAGAAAATAGAAAAACCATATACAAAATTCTAAATATACATTTGTAAAATATTTTAATTTTTTCTTCCTTCTTACCAATTTGTGTTTTTTTTTTTTTCAAAAAAACTTTATTGGTTCGCATGCCAGTTGAATCGAAAAAAACAAAAAAAAAAATGAAATTTTTGAGAAAAAACAAAAAAAAAAAAAAACATGATCACAAAACCAATTCCAATTTGAAACTCTACAAAAATTTTTTGAATATTTTTCTATGTCAGCATTGCAGTTTTCATATTGTGTTCTATTCCATAAAGCTGCCTCTAACTTAAATTCTCTTTAGTGGTGAAATAGTGGTAATAATTATAATACAATGTATTATTCCAAGTTTAGTTATGTTAGTTTGCACACACATTTATTTTCTACTAAGTCTATGTTAATATTTTGCTGATATATATAAAACCGTTGCATATAATAATATTATTTCGTATTGTGCCATAAAGAGTCGTCGTCGCTATCGTTTGTTCGTCGTTGTCATGACATTTTAGTTTATAATGCAATTTTGTTTTTTTTTGATCCAAAAAAAAAATAAAACATTTAAATAAACTAAACAATAATCGTAAACTGATAATATGTGTATATTCATATATGTATATTTAATATAAGTAATTTTATAAGAACATATTAAAACTATACTTATATGAAAATATAACCATATTTTATGAATATGTTAAATTTATTTAAAAAAAAAAAAAAATTTAGCTAAAAAAATATTATTTTAGAAGTAACTTACCCGAATTTTGTTTTGTTTTGTTTTTTTTTTGGAAGTTTTAGAAGCCGAAAATTTAAAATAAATAAAAATAAGTTTTTTTTTTTTTGAAAAATGATATTGAATGCGGAAGTTAGTACAGGGCCTAATTTTAAAAGAAAGAAATTGTCTTTTTGTAGATGTCTTATCATTATCACTGATTGAACTTGTTAGTAACAGCACCCAACAAATACTGTCAAATATTATTAAACTTTGGTAACACTAGTTTATTTCTAAATCTTATAATTTACCAACACAGTAATACAATATTACAAAATGTCAATACTTGTTTAATTTCTTTAACAATGACATTAGACAACTGATTCTAAGAATGTCATTAGACTTTTTGACATTAAGCAATTGAGTACAAAAAAAACACGACTGAGAATAAACTGTCATATTTATTTCTTGACGTTTCAAATTACAACCACATTATAAATTTAAAAATCGTTTCATATTTAATTTTATTTATTTTTATTTAAACATAGTTTAAGAATGCAAAAGTACTTTGGGTTGATTCTAAGATTGACAAATGAAAATCTGTTAGAAATTGTTGATATTATAAAAAAGTAATGCCTTAGGATAGGAATTTGTACAATTTATTTTCAAGGTCCAGGTGATTCTATTTTTTTTTCATTAAGACCACACCCTTTTTGAACCAAACTTTAGGAGAGAAACTGTAATACAAATGTACAGTTTGTTTACAGGGATGGGGATATGGAAGGATTTCGGATTATGGTGGAAGTTATTTGAGATTTCTGGATTATGGGGGATGGGGGAAATTGGATGGGATATTTAGAAGATAAAAGTTAATGTTCTTCTTAAATGTGCTTTCTTTTGCACGTTTTTATAAAGGTTGAGTTCTAGAAATTATGTACTGTATTTGATATGATATGATCTTAGTTTGTTGTGACCATGACCACGTTTTTATATGATTAAGTTTTTTTTTCAATTGACATGATCTTAAATGGTATATTGAACCATATAACATGTTCAATGAATCACTCTGTACATTGTGAAAGTATGTTTATTTCTAAATGTATTTTGTTTTTTATTCCAAGGATATTTAAATATTTAATATCTATATAGGAAATCGGGAAAATTTTTTAATGTGCAAATATATCCACATATAAATTTGGTTTTAAGCTTTTAAAAAATTTTTACATTTTTTTTATTTTGTGCATATAAACTTTTAAATTATTAGACTAGGATGTATAGTTGGTTCTAACAAGGCCATATTTTGCGTTCCAAAAGAATGTAAAAAAAAAAAATTAAAATAAAAAACAACTAAGCATGTTTGTTTTTTTATTATTTTGTAAATAACTTTAAAAATTGTATCATATGTGTTGACTGGATGGATTTAAATTGGAAACAAAATATCTAAAATTTAAATAAAAAGAGTTTTTACTTATTTCAAATTACCAGACCTTTATTTTTTATAGTTAACACTTTAATTTTTGGAACATTGATATCAAATATGCGATTTCAAGAGATACGATGCATTTCATATTTATAAAATTTTTTATTTTGTATTAAAAAATTTTGGGGTATTTTTTTAATAGAGCTTTAATGGATAAATTAAACAACAATTAGTAGTATGAAAATTGATTATGATAACATACTTTCAAATTTTAGACCTTTGAAGATGTTAGTTTTCTTTGCTGTCTGTAGCGATTTTGTAAACAATTTTGATCTAACTTCCCGATGAACTAGAGGTCTGAAATTTTAAAAATAGCTCAGAGCTAGATGACACTGCAATATTAACAGCTTTAAGCGCTTCCTTGTTATTTTATTTCAGTTATTATTATCATAAATGATACTGCAAGATTTGAAAATAATCTGTTTCTTAAACTCATATATGTTAGGATTAAAAATCTAGTATTAGATTATATCAATACTATTTATATATATAAAAGAGAAAGTTTGTTTGTTTGTATGCAACGAAAACACTACGAAACTGCTCAGGCGATTATCATGAACATTTGTAAATAGAAGTTCTTGGGTACGGAAAGAAATCCTGGGCTAAAAATTTTGCTCTAACTGCCAAGTTGGGTTGTGGTGCAAGTATTTAAACTTCTCTGTTTTAAAATGAAAATGGTTTTACCGATTGACTTCAAATTATGTATGTGTAAAGCAACTTTTTAAGCACAGTTGACTCTATTAATAGGCTTGATGTTTGGTAAAATATGTCGGTCCTATGATTGGTTAAAAAAAAATTTTGGAAGCTACGTTCGTCCAATTGTTCGAAGTAAATAATACTTCTTTGAATTAGGGGAAAGTTGAAAAATTTTTTTTGTCGAGTTCCTTTAACCGATTACCAAACAAAAACTTTAAAAATTTTTTTCAAAAACAGTTTGAACGATTATCTTTAATTTTCATATACGTGGTGCTCTTTGAAAATTGAGTTGAGGATGGTAGGTTTCTGGCGAATAATGTCAAGTGAATTATTATTTCTGCGCATTATTAATAATTATGAAAAGTTTCAAGTGAAATTTGATAAATTTGTTGAAAAATTCCCAGAAAAATCGTTTTAAAAAAATGGCTTTAATACATTTTTAAATTAACCACGTGTAATTTTATTTTAACTTTTTTCAAAAACATCAACTTAAATAAATCTCCATTGAGAAGCGGAGTAACGCGCACCGGGTATTAGCTAGTTTATTATATTTTAAAACGTTTTTTTATTTCTAAAATTTTTGCATACTTTTAGGATGAAATCTTTCAAAACTTTGTTTTAAATGATATTTAAAACGATTCCTATTCAACATTTTAAGTATTACCACAAAACAATTTAAACAGTCTCTATTTGGGAATATTTTTCTTGAAAATCTGAAAATTTAACATAGTGACACCTGTGCAAACTGGTTAAAAGGTAAAATACCAATGTTCTAAAGTTTTTTTTAACTCGCTTTCTAATATTAAAGAACGTTCTTCTTTTGTCATATTCCCAAATACTGAAAAAAGTTTAGAAAAAAAATAAATTGCAATCAAAATCAAAAAATTGGTAATTAAGTAACTTGTGTGTAATTACAACTTTTAATTCTAACTGCAAAGTTTTTTTTTGCCTATATCTACTTAATTTAAAAATAAATCTATTTTAAATTAAAAATACTAATTATTTATATTATTGAAAAAAAATTTAATACTTTTTTATTGAATGTATATATATATAGCTATAAATAGTATTGTAAAGTTTCAAATATAATTGATTGAGAGATTGATTCAAAAAAAAAAAAAATTAAAACTTAAAATAAATTCAGGCATTTTATACAAATATCATTTAGAAAATGAGAAAATTGAGGTTTTAAAAAGAAAACATTTTGTGGTTTTAATAATTTTCTTTGATATTAAAAATATTTTCACCACAAATTTGTTATTCATGTTTATTTTATCTTTTTATATTTTCTATTTAAATGGTTAAGTATTATAATCGCAAAGGAATTTAGAAAACTTCAAAACTTTTTAAAAAATGAAGTACCGCTTTAGTTAAAAATTAAAACCAAATTTGCAAAATCCAAACGCTCAAAAGTCAAATTTGCAAAGTCTAAATACATCAAATTGAAGTGGCTTAAATATGAATTATTTTGGAAAAATGTATTTTTGAAGGTTGTTGTTACAATATTGGCCACAAAATCAATATTTTAATATAAAATCAGTGTTCCAATATTTGTTTTAGTGAGGATTATGGAGTGGCAGCTTCCACTATTTTGGACACTTTGTTATTTAAACGGTTAAGAATATTTTAGAGTTGGATTGTTTAAATGCATATATGAGATTTTAAATTAGAAGGGAATTTAGAGTTGGAATCAAAATTAAAGTTATATGCCTATTATAGAATATTTATTTTTTATGTATATTGTCATATAATGGTGCGTATAAGCATCATGTAATGTTACAAATGTAAGCACCACATAATGTTATATAATTTTATGCTAAATGTAATAAAACATGTAAATAATTAAATCGTATAATCAAATATAATGACATGTATAAATTGTATTAGTTCTTAAAATCGTATGATCTTAACAACGCATTATTTTAAACACACGCCTATTCTTAATATGCATGAATGTACCGTTTTTAGTTTCAAGAAAATAATTTTAAACCATGTGTTTTCTAATTTTTATAAATCAATAAAGTTCTGGCAATCGAAGATGAAAGTCGGTTTTATTATTATTATATGATTTTAAATCTTTGGATTTTTAAGGTTTGGACTTTGACCCAAATGGGTTTGATAAGTTTGGATTTTGATGCTTTTAGATTTTGAAAGTTGGATTATAAAATTTGACTTTTTACGCAGATTCCATATTTTATAATTCTATAAGACGAGGAACTTTAGTTAAAAGATCGATATATGATGGGTTGATTTAGAGAATTTTTTACAATTGTTTTAATAAAATATTTAGGAAACCTATTTCGAATAATGTGAGAAAGGGAGAGTTTTTGTTTTAGACTCTATATCAGATCTCTATAAATAGAGGTAAATACATTCCTACATTTCTTTATTTGAGGGTGCACAAAAAGTCAATAGAACAACCCTATTTACCATTTATTTTATAGATTATTATGAAATTGAGTTTTACAACTTGTTTTTGTATTATATACCTTCAATAATATTTGCTTTTGATTGAATCTTTGATGAATAGTATTGGTTTTTGAATGTGATTCATTTCGATTTTCATTTAATTTTATTACCTATATAATATGTATATAATGTATTTGTATATATATTCTTTATTCTTATATGCAGTGTATCAATAGTTTTGTACAAAGTTATGTACAAGGTTAGCTTTGTATAACGTACGTTTTTATGCAATTTCTATTCAAAGTATAGACTTGTGTGCACGACCTGATTTGAATTTCATCAAATTTATTTGTATAAATTTTGCAATATTAAATGATTATAATGATAATATTGATGATATAATAATGATGATAAAAATGACAACGACAAACTTTTTATGAAAACTTTTCTGAATTGTTTGCAGTTACAAGTTCTTGTTTGTTAAAGAAGACAAAATTGAAGAATGTAAAATGCAACAGTTTATATACTTAACTGTGGGATAATAATGTTATTTTTTTTTTATATATTGAATCTATCACTTTTATATTTAATACTATATTTGTACTTTGTATGTGAAAATAAAGAAGATGTATAGATATTTTGGTTTTGTATATAAATTGAATCTTTATATCAGTAAGAATTGAGTTCTAAGGGTATATTAAACTTCCTATTACGTTTGTGTGTACTTAAGTGTAGGGATTGGACCAGAATCTAAAACTGAGTCAATTTAACTATAGTGTTCGTCCATCTAATCACACAGGAACTTAAAAACCGATGAAGATGTATAATTCTGAAATTTTCTCATTTTTATCTGGAAACTTTC
Organism: Dolichopus griseipennis; assembly: GCA_963082915.1. Lineage (NCBI taxonomy): Eukaryota > Metazoa > Arthropoda > Insecta > Diptera > Dolichopodidae > Dolichopus > Dolichopus griseipennis. The sequence continues at coordinate 20,384,443 of OY720443.1, forward strand.
GTTGCTATTGAAATTGAACACTTGCTCAGCTTGTTGGAGAAGCTGTCCAGCCATAATAGTAGCTGCAGTAGTTGTAGATTATGTTTATTTAAAATGAGTTTCTGAAACAAAAGTAATAATAACGCAACAAGCACTTACCGGTATTTGGATTAGAAAAAGAAAACAGATAGACGCGACACATAGCAAGAAGATACTCCTTTGCCAAACAGGTATTTGATTGGAACCTGTGGGGAAAAAAGAATTGACAGACCCAAAAACACTTGGAGAAATAAGAACCATAGAAATAGAAATATAAAGGGAAGGAAAAATATGGACAGTAGTCAAATCACCAGCTTAAAATAGAGTGGATGGCTTCGTCGAAGGCCTATTCTACCAAAGGGAGTAAAAAATTAAAGGAAATTGAATATGAAGAAAGTTCGAATAGTTTCCATACAAATTTCTTAATTGTTAAGCCATATTCAATGTTTATATGGTTTTATGGTAAAATTGTTCATAAAATTTGGTTCATCTAGAATAGCTGTAATAGCTGATGTTCGTGCTAAGTACAACTTCTTTGATTTTTAAGTCTAATTCAAGACCAACATGATAAGTGTGCTGTAGTTTGGTTTTATGGTCAACTTGCTCATAAAATTTAGTTCTACTAGAATAACTGTATTAGCTGATGTTCGAGCTACGTTCGAAGATATATCCCACAGTAGATACAGTTGTTTACTTTTCCTTCTTCCTCGTGTTTTTTTTAATAAAAGTGATTTAATATCAAAAATTGTTTTATTATTTCTATAATAGTCTTTTCTTTTTGTTGTAATTTAATTTCATTCCATGGTTACTTTTTTGTGGTTTTTATATTTTTGGTATTTATGGTTAATATTCTAATAATTACTTTATCATCTTTAAATAAGTAAATACGTACGTACATATTGATATTTTGTCATAATAATTAATTTGTAAAAGTTTTTATTGTTTTTTTTTTTTTATTTCTTGTAAATGAAAATGTAAATTAAAAATTATTTTTGCGAAAACCGCAAATAAAATTGAAAAAGAAAATTTTGAAATTTTGAAAGACAAGTACAGGAAAATATATGGTAGGTATGAGTTGAATGAAGGGAAGGTAATTTTCTTTGAAGAATAAATTATTGTGGTTTTTTATTAAAATATTTTCCAATAACTTTATTTTTAGATGAGAAAATTGAATTTTAATTGGAAATTTATGGAATGGAGTTTTATTTTTAGTTAAATGATAAAAGTTAAAGTTCATTTAAAAATTTTGTAATTATTATCAATTTATGGTTTAATTATAGTATTTATGTAATAAATTTTTAAAATTAAATTATTTTACCTGGTTGCGTAATACTTTGAAATATTTTAAATTGAGTTAATTTTCCGACATTGGAGTAATTCTTTTATCCTCTCTAGACCACTCTTCTACTAATTTATAGCTTTTTCTGATCTAAATGACTGTATTTTTTAAACGTTTTCAGGTATTAATAAAATATTTTCGAGTTTTTTTTGTTTAAGATTCAGATTTTTACTAAATAGTTTCAGGTTTTTCGTTTTTAAATTCAGAATTCATATTTTGAAATTTTTTTAGTGTAAAGTGATGATATTTTTTTCAATTCCTCTTATATAACAAGTTACGAGATAATGGGCTTCTTTCAATATAATGCGTAATCGTGTATAGGTTTCGGGGTGAAATCCAGATGGATAAGACACATACTAAGAAGACACTTCATTGCCAAACCGGCATTAGATTGGAACACCCGGGGATAAAGTAGAGTGGGGGGACCCAAAACTATTTGGTGAAGCACCATATAGAAAAAGAAATATAAACAGAAGGGAAAGCGTGGACAGAAGTCAAATGAATAGCACAAAATGAAGTTTGATGGCGTGGCTTTCTGGGCCCTATTTCATAAAACTATTAGTCTAATACTAATAAAATAATAATTATTAGAACTAATAAATATGGAGTAATACTTTTTTGTTTCATAAAACTTTTCTGCAACTAATAAAATTCTACTAATAAATTATTACTGCAAATCATAAATTATTAGTACCTATAGACTCGTCACTAATAATTATTGTTTGAATGTTCAATTATTTGGTTTATATTTAATGCAAGACTTCTCCTTATTATAAAATAATCTTCCAAATCACTCTCACTATCAGAGCTTAACATGATTTTCAAATTTATACGTAATTATGTTTAAGTTGTAACCAAAATAAAATTTTCTTGATTAATGTAAAGTATGTATAATAATGCGTAATTTTTTTTTTTAAATTTTATTATTTATTTATTTTGTACAAAATATTTAAGATTATTTACTAAAAAAAAATAAGTTTATGGCATACAATATAAAGTTTAACCTCTATTATATATAAATATCCTAATATTTAAAAGACTAATAATAAATTTATTGGTCTTTCTAAACTAATAAAAATTTACTAATAATTATTAGTGTAGTGACAAATAATTATTAGTCTAATAGTTTTATGAAACAGAAACGCGCTTTGCAGTAATAAAATTCACTAATAATTATTAGTGTAGGACTAGTAAAATATTAGCCTTTATGAAACAGAATTTTACTAATAACTAATAAAATATTAGTAAATTCACTAATAATATTAGACTAATAGTTTTATGAAATGGGGCCCTGGAAGTCCTATGCTCCCAAATCGAGGAATAAAGAACAGAAAAAAAATGAGTCTTCGGATTGCAGAGGGTATATGGTATAGTTATTTTGGAGTGTGAAAGAGTATGCAATTTTTCGCTATATAAGCCATATGTTTTGAATGAAATACGTTTCGATCACCTTCGATTCGCGTGCAAGTCTCTCTTTAAAACTTGATTAGTATGAAAAATTAATAAAAAAATAATTTTCCTTTACAAAATTTCTTTGTGTTACGAAAACAATATTAACTTGTATAAATAAAAATTAGGATTGGAAATTGGGATGCACAACATATCTCAAAGCCTAAGAGTTAGGGTGGGATTATGTTGGAGCTGCGATAAGTGATAAGAGCGTCGATAAGAACATAAATTTATATTGTTTATAGATGATGAATGAGATGCTCCAATATAAACACCCCTATTTCAATCATATATATAGTTTTCTTTCGCTATGCTCTTATCGACGCTCCTATCACTTATCGCAGGACAACAACAAGCTATCCCCAGTAAAAACTTTTCAAATAAATTTTACGTTTCAGCTAATTTGGTGTTATGACTTTTAACTTGATTACAACATTTTTTAACAATAGTCAATTTAATTATTATTTATGCTAAGTTTCATAACGTTTAGAACAGTATTCGAATCTCTCAAGTGAAATTAAAAGAAATATTTCAGTGAAATTTCAATTATTCTTTAATTTTTTTTCCCATTTAAATTAAAAAGCCCATTATAATGATTTTTAAGCTTTGTTATAAATTGTATTAAATAAAATGGCTCCCTTCCTCTTTTTTAGTTAAAAAAAAATTGTTTTAAAAACAAATAATTTAAGAAAATCAAAAATAGAATAAAATAAAAATTTAGGAAAAAAAAACAAGTTTTAATTAGAAAAAATTCCACATTATTTTAATCATCATCATCATAATAATAAAATAATAAAATAAAGTTAATCAAAAATAATATTGTAACATTTAAAAAGAAACCAATTTAATCAATTCACAATACAAAAAAGAAAAACTGTATTAATAACTGTAACAAACAGTTAAAAATAACGCTAACATCATAAGAAACACAATACAAAAAAAAACAAGGAAAAAGAATAACTGTTATACTGTTTCGTCAAGCTGGCGTCTTTATTATCTTTAATGTTTATTATTCCGTTATTTAAGATTCTTTAATTTTTTGTTTTTTTATTTATAAAAAAATATCCCTTTTACAGTTATTTAGATTAATATACATATTCTATATGTATATACAGAGTTATGGAATACAGGGGAATATACAGGGTTCATAGGTATAAACTTAAAATTAGAGCAGCGAGATGGGACAGTGCTGAGAGTGTTGAACAGTCATTCGAGGAGTTCAGGTTCGAATCTTACAGCGAGATGGTACAGTGATGAGAATGTTGAACACTCATTCGATGAGTGCAACTTCGAATCCAAGTAAAAGTTAAAATATTTTTATAGATGGTTTTAGATTTTAATTGAATTTTCTATCACCATTGGGTTCAAATTAATGACATAACTCATAACCAATAATTAATAATTCTATATCTATATAATTATTCTATATAATTCTATAATAATGTAAATAAATAATTTAAATAAATAACAAAACTCACAAATACAGAAATGCCGTTTAATTCGCTAATACACAAAATTATTACAATTTATAATGAAATAGAATTGTATCCATTAAAATTTAAAACGTTTAATGTCTATTCTTATTCGAGATTTATTTTATTTATTTATGTAACAGTCATATGATATCATATGAACTTTCGATAAATATGATATACAAAATCATAACACTAACTATAATAGTCATACATAACCAATGATACGCATAAAATGTCAAACACAAACAATTAATTATTAAAAATTTTTGCATTTACCAATTTATGTCTGATTCGGAAGTTTTCAAATTCTTTTTAGTTAGTTACTAATTACTTTTAGAGGTTACCTTTCTATTATTTATTTATTACCATTCGATTGAAAACTCGCGAGATGTACGTGGAACTTTTTATTGCAACACAATACTTAGATATTTTATTTCAGAACCAAAAGTAAAGTGAGGATGTAAATAACAGGAGTTCGGAACGGAACGAAACAAAAATAAAAAGTACCGAAACGATATTTATTTCGGAACTTTATCCGAATCACATTTTTATGACGTTATTTTGGGAACTTTTACAAAAACAAAAGGTTTTGGTGAAAGAAGTTTCATACGGTTGCTACAATTTTTTAAAAAAAAATAAAAAGTCCCCATTTCTCGAAACCTAGTAGCTGGACAGACATAATTTAAAAAAGATAAACATCAATTTTTTAGTAAAACTAAGCCCGCCCCAAAAAATAGCCCACAAAAATTATAGTCTGACTTTTTTTGGCTTTTCTAAATTTTTTGGCTCTCTTAAGTGTCTAGTACAGAATGGGGACTAGGTTCTTACCATCGAGTCAGTCAATCCAAAGTAGAAGAAAACCAAGAAGATACTTGTTTAAATCGCATACACTAGATCTAGGATTAAAGTAAAGCAATCTGTCTATGTATTTTAATTTATGAAAAAAATAAAAAAAAAATTATATCACCATATTTTTTTTTTTTATTTATTAAAACCTATTTAAAGATTAACAAAGCATATAAATATACAAAATCGAACGAATAAAATATACAACAACAACAAAAAAGTATTCGTTATCATAAAAAATAACGAATAACGAAACTTTTTAAATAAAATTAAGTTCTTTCCGCTTTTTAAAAATACAAAAAAAAAAAAACAAAACAAATTAAAAAATACAAAAAAAAAAAAAAAATTTTAAATTAAAATGGAAAATTGTTTAAAAATATTTTTCTTTCCTTTTTTAATCGTTTTTAATATACAAAAAAGTTTGATTAAGCTATTAGAAACCAAAACTTAGAATCAGAATAATAGAAAGAGTAAAAATCTGAATAAAATGCAAAATAAAAAGCAATCAGGAAAAAACAAAAATTAAACTACAGTTTGGTAACACTATCTTAAGATATTCTAGGAGAAGATGTCAATGAAGTTTAAGGCATTCTAAAACATATATTCTAAAGCGATAAATCATCTAATCTAAAGCGAGAGAAATACTGTTATGTCTTCTGAGTTTGATATTTTTCTGCATATTGTGTATTGTGTAAGTTTTAACCCTTTTTACCCTATTTGCTCTTTAATGATGTTTCCAACCAGTCCAAACTAAAGTTAAATAACGGTAAATCCATTTCCACCTCTAATTACCAAACTTACAATTTTTTTTACTTATTTTTAACTCAAGATTCGATTTATTAACTACCTCAATGCTATCTATTTAAGGATTTTCAATTTACCAGAAGGATTTACTGTTATTTTTTTAATTCTTAATCCAACCCTTCCCCTGCAAATACTTGTATAATACAGATCAATCTTATTTATATACTGTATAGAGTCTTTTCGAACTAGAACTCCTATATTTCGTTCTGAAATATAGGAACCCTTTTAAAGGTCGCACCTCCAAATTGTTAAACGTATAACTATATGGTAGTGCTTCTCAATGTGTATGTATGATTTAGAAAAATTTAAGAAATATGTTAAACAATTTCTTTTAAACTTCCAAATCTCGGCCAACCTTTCTCTTACTTCTCAGCCATTACAAATCCCAAGAAATTCGAGTGCTTTTGGCATTACTTTGGCCGCGAAGTCGAGAAGACGTTTATTGTGAGTAGAAGTCTCAAACTACCATTGAGGCTAGCTAGTTATAGATGCGTTTTGAAGTTTTTCACCTTCCTCAGCTGAAAAAACTGTAAATCCTTAATTTATACTGTAAATTAATTTCAAAAATCTTATAAACGTTATTATACTGTATACTTATCAAATATAAATTCCCTAAAAATGTTTAGTATTTTTGTCAAAAATAATAAAAGTTTCAAGACAAAAACATTAATAGAAAAAATAATAAAAACAAAAAAAAAAAATTAAATATCAACAAAACAACAGCAATGGAAATTTTACAACAACTTTAAAATGGAAATTTTAGACTTTTCAGCAAAATTTATTTTTTGAATTTTTATTACTTATAGAAAAGTTTTTTAGTTAAAAAAAATTTTTTTTTGTTTTTATACCTATAGATATTTTCTAAATCTGCAGATTCAAATATATATATATATTTATATATATACGAATATAATATATAAATGTATATAAACGTAAACTTTAAAATGATGACCGGAAGTTTTCTTTAAAATCTTCTAACAGTATGCATTTTTATATATGTGTATATGTTATATATGTTATATATATATATGTGGTACATTATGCATCTTAAGGAATATATGAACTGGTACATAGACTAAATAATTATATAGATGATCAGTTTCATATAGTTTTGAGATGTCAACCACTGTAGAAGCCGCCTTAATTTCAATTGAGATGGGATTAATAAATTACTATGGTAACTGACTTGATTTCATTTATTGAGAGTTTTTTAATAATTTAATTTAAAATTATTTAATGAAAGATCATTATCACGTTGAGAGCATAATTGAAAGCATTCATTCTTTAAATAAGCGTAAGTTTTATTGTAATGTAAGTCGGAAGAAATTAGGTTTAGTTATGTATTAAATTTATGTATTAAATATTGAGAAAAGTTTAACAAAATCCAGTACGAAAGAATTTAAATTTACGAAAGTTCTATTTGTTAAATATACAATTGGTTGGCGCTACAAGTAGTTAGAATGCCTTCTCAAGATCTTTAATTCGAAAGGCTGGGTTTGAATCCTAGTTAAAGTCTTTTCGACTAGACACAGCTACTATACGCCATTAGGCTCAGATTAATGGCATAGCAATAATTAATAATTCTATATCTTTAAAAAAAACATTTTTTAAAATATAAATAAATAATTTAATTTAATAGTATAACTCACAGATACAAAACTACCTTATAATCCAATATACAATTATTGGAATATATAAGACATAAATTTGTATTCATAGAAGATCTTAGATGTTTCTAAACATGTAATAAGATTATTACTATCTAATATATAGATCAACCCCTCCAATAAGTGCCTATTTTATAGACAGGCTTATTAGACTAACAGTCGAACAGTAAGCACTTAAAAAAACATCATCGGCTGCCTTATTATAATTTGTTGTACGTTCTCTTCAAATATTTATTATACGATTTTTATAATTAGGTTGCAGTCTTGCTCCTAAACCCTGTAAATGATCTATACGATGTACAAATATATTAAACTATTTCAGGTGCATCTACTGTATTTACAATTCATATTATATTTACAAGAGTTATATATATTTTAAGATTCCTAAACAGATTTTACATTTCCATCTTTATCTTTATCTATCATATATTAAAATTGTATCTTTGCCAGATGTTTTCTGGAAAATTTTTTTAAAATTGAACTTAATTCAAAATATGGCAAATCACTGAAATAAGACTTTTCATTTACATTCTACGGATGCTGTTGAGTTTGAGTGTCATCATCAAAATAAGTTAAAATATCAGCGCATATATAATATACACATATATAACTAGAGATGTAATGTATATATAACCTCAAGATTTTGGCATTATAGTTTTTTTTTAAAAATACTTACAATGCAGTTGGGGTGAATTTTAAAATATTCATGATTATGATGATGATAATGATGATGATGCTTCTTATGATTCTTTCAATGATAATGATCTTATATTAAATCATTTTAAATGGTTTTGACTGTTGATATGCTATATAATTATTTTCTTATATGATTTTGAACAATTTCTATCACTTCTTTTAATTTTTTGAATATAATAATAGTGATGATTATGATGATAATGATTATATTCATGATTATTTCTATAAAGTTAAGAAACTTGAAAATTTTATAGTAAATAAAAAAAGAAAAAAAAAAGAAAAAATAAAGAAAAAATAAAGAAAAAGTTTCCAATAAATGATGATGACTTTGTTGGATTAACTTGTTAACTTTGCTCTTAATTACAACTTTATGAAATTTTCATTTTGTATACAAGTTTCAATATTTAAGATACATATACTCGTATAAGAATATATTTTATAGAACAATATTGAACAGGGGCGAAGCGTTTAAATATGGATTTATAGTAGCTGCACTAGTAGTATTGAACTTTAACCAATCAAAACTGTTTCCTCTTTCTAACCATTTTTAGAATAAGACCATTAATGCAATTGGTCTTTTATACAAGTAGTTCTAAGGGTAGGAATCTGCAAATAAAGCGTGAAGAAAATGGAAATTGAGAATTATGAATTGAATAGGATAAAAGGCGAAGGTACAATATTACATTGTAACACATATTAACTATTATTTATTAACTTTAGAAAACACATAACATGATACGCGGTTCAATTATACCCTAAATCATATACTCCCTGTTGGATTTTAACAAGTGTAAAGTGTATGATGAGTATCTTAATGCATCTGAATCTGGTTTAGAAGATACTTTTGTTAGTACAATGTGATCTGTCTATAAAATTAGAATAGTAAAAAAGATTTTCTTCAAGCCGAGTAAAATGAGAGATGAGGTGATACTGAAAGAAACCATTAACCGATACGAGTTTGATAACTACGTTTTGTATCAAATACTAAATAAAAATAATCCCTCGAAATAATTATAAATTTATCGAAACAATTCTGTGATATAATATTAAAGTAAACTGTTAGAACAAGGAACCCCCTATAATTATGCAATACCAATTATTTACCCATCAGCATAAAATTACCGTGCTTCCCTTACCCTGAATTTGTAGCGCTCCTTCACTGCTATAGACATAATTTTATATAAAAGATAAAAATTAATTGAATTTCTACTTTTATTCTATTTATATGAAAATTTTGTATTATTTTGCATTTGCAGACTTTTTAAGAACCGTAAATAAATTAAAAAAAATAGGAAGGAAATGGTGCATTCCTGTATATTAATAAGAATATTTTCTATTTTAATTTTTTAGTTTTAGTTTTAGTTTTTCTTTTTTTTTTTTTTTTTCTTTTTTTGCTTTTGTTTTGTTATAAAAACTTTATTTGAAAAGTTCTATTATTTTACATATGAAAAAATTTTTGTATCTATAGATACAAATATACTTGTAATATAAAAGAATGAAATGAAATATAAAATTTTTCATTAAATTTATGTGGTTTCTATATATTTGTATATATATAAATATATGTATTTTTTAACTAAAAATAATTTTGTATGTATATATTTATATTTATAAACAATTAAAATACACCTGTAGTACTAAACAAGATAATATATGTTTTATTATTTAAGATTGAAGGGTATTTAAAAAGTTATATTGAATATTTATATGCAGAATTTCTTAAGGCAATTTTAACTTCTCATTGAAAAGTTCAGTGCTACATTATTTGAATCCTTGTATCTTTGCTAAAAGGGAAAGAATCTGGAAAGATATTGACTTTAATCATCATTTGGTTTTGAAATTAATAACTCAACTTGCAAAATAACTCCCGTTGTTAAGTTTATTTTCCCCTAGAGATCTGCCCAACATCTACAAAGCTAAGGTAGAGTACCATTATCACCGTTTTGCTGACACACCCCAAACTCTATAAAGTCATCTTCAAAAATAAATTTTTAAACCTTACGCCTATACTTTTGAAATCCTGTTGACTTAACCGGGTTTAATCTAACTGACGTTAAAATATTCTAGGAATATCCATTTTTTATAGAAACTTTTTAGGCAATGGTATAATTTGATAATGGCCATATCAATTCCAATGAAACACTATCCATTTCCAAATAACTTCCATATCAATTCCAATGAAACACTATCCACTTCCAAATAATGCCCATATCAATTCCAACGAAACACTATCCATTTCCAAATAGAGCACATTGCACATAATACATTATTGAATTTTCTAGGTGGTTTAAAATCGATAATTTAGTGTGAGAACCGCTATAATTTATACCATATATAATTTTCCTCCCTTCTAGTCTGCTTTCTATGGTGGAAATTTTCAAAAACTATCAGTTCAGGTTCATCGTCAATTTACTTTTCAATTCATTTTTATTGCTCCCCTCCAAATTCTCTCCTTCTCATCCAAACCTATACAATAATCTTGTATAAAGAAACTCCTTCCTAATAACGAAAAAAATGTGATGTCCTTATTGAAAAGAACATTTTAATACTTTGATACATACATATATATCTGTCTTTATTTGTGTATATAAAGAAATAAATACTATTAAAAAAGTTTTTAGAATTTTGATTAAGTCTAATTGAGAGTTATGAAAATGAAGAATTTACTTACAATGATGAAAGCTAAATTAATTTTTTATTTAAATAATTTTTTGTATTTTTTTTACAGCAGGAACAGCAGCACGAACAACATTACAAATTTACAAGATACAAGATACTAGAACAATATTTATTACATATGTATAAATTAGATTGTAAACAGCAATATATAGGATATTCTTTATATTTAAAAAAAAAAAAAAGATGTCATATATTAGATATAAAAAAAATATAATTAGAAATATCTGAATAAAGGTACGTTGTTAAAGTTTACTTTTGTTTTCCCCAATAATTAGATATCTAATAAAATAAATAGTTTAGGAAATATTTAGTTTTATTTTCGTTTAAATTTTTATAAAATATAAAAATAAAAAAAATTTCCTTAGAAATTATAAATTAGGTTAAATTGAATTTAAAGGCAAATTAAATTTTAAAACTGTAATAATTCCTTAACTTTTAAATTATAAAATAAAGTTTAAGAAGTAGATACTTTAAAATATTAAGTCTTTATTTGAAAACAAGTGAATTCATATTCTGAGTTTTAAATAAATACCTATATAAATTTTAACTGGAACAATAAAGTTTTTAGGCTTATAATCATCATCATAGATATCTTAGGCTTTTTTGAAGTTCCAAAAATGATCATAATAATAATTAGTATCAAATTCAGTTCCGGAATGAAATTTTTATCTGGAAATTCTATTATTCTGGATTTTTTGATTTTTATGTCGTTTCTTTCCGGACACCTAATTTTTAATTCAAATAAAAGATTAATGGATTTAATACTTTGATGTGTGTTAATCTAAAACTTTGTTAATAATATTAATACAAATTGTAAAACAAATAATAAAATTTAATTGTAATTAATTATTTTACCATATGTATCATGAGATTAAAAAATCTCGTAATGAAAAAAAACCAAGAAATTTAAGAAAAATCTTTAAAATATGTTGAAATATAACGTTATAGCTTAAAATTTTGCATTGACTAAAAAATTTAGCGGGTATTTCAAATACAGGTACTTTAAAATAGCAAAATTAAAATTTTCGACCTGTTACAGCTAATAAACAAGGGCCATTTTTTTTCTATCAATTTCTGCGGATTTTACTTCTTCTTAAATTTCAAGTCTCTAGCTTAAACCCTTCAGAAGATATGAAGAGCCAAAAAATTTGCAAAAATTGAGTTTTGCATAACGGTTTATTTTAGTATCATACGGCAATCCTATTACATTGTGACAATATATTTTTGTAAAGCCAATAAAAGTAGCTTTCTTTTCCGTTTTTAGATTGAAAATATATCTAACAAAACTCTTGTTATAACAATTTAAATTTAGTGCTTTTCCCGACTTTTGGGAGCTGTCACTTCGTAACGGGTCAAGCTACAGAAAAAATTTCTTCCATGAAAATATTTTCTTAGAAATAGCTACCCGTAGTTGCAATTAAACGATGTAAAAGTTTTTGTAAACATACTGACGGACGGATTGACGGACAGAGTGAAACTTTATGGTTACATTTTTACATAATCTTTTAAAAATATGCTAAAAATTAAGATGATACTGCTACAAATTGTGTTACAATAGAATCCTATACAAGACGAAGTAATTCCTTCCGCAAACATAAATCCATTAGAGTTACTATTATATGATTTATATTATTCGACTGTAAATGTAACTTGCCAGTATTTTCACTTGTTTTAGTTCAACTCTTAACTTTCTTCTATTTGAAAACTCAACATAGTCAGTTCTGGTCAAATGAAGTGAAAAACCTATTTAAAATGATGTTTTAAATATCACTGCACTGTAAATATTTCCCATCGATTTAATTTTTAACAATTGTTTTATTTAAACCTGTATTTCAAAATATTTAAAATATATTAATTTTTATTACTCACTTATTTATTTTGGAAAAATAAAAAAAATTTAATATAATTATTATTTTTAATTAAAATTTAAATAAATATTACCACAAGGAAAACTGTTAACCAAATCTAATAATAAAAAATAATCTAAAAATTAACTTTGCCAAAAAAAACGTTATTTATAATTATTAGATAATATTTATTTATAAAATATTTTCAACAAAATTGTTATATTATATAAAACAAATATATATATTTATATATGTATATAATTATTTATATATTAAATTTATATAGAAATTTGTAAGAATTTTTACTTAAGATATCAATTATCATTTTGTCTAATTTTCTTTTTAACATCCAATTTTCTCAATTTCAGAATAAAAAATATTCATTAAATAGCAAATTATTTTCATTTAATTTTTAAATATGTATACGTGTATGTATATACAGGGTGTCTATCATTAATTAAACTGCTACAATTATTATTTAAAGCTGAAGTTCAAAAAAATTCAAAATACATATTGAAAAATTTTTTAAGAAACGTGGATATTACGTTAAAACCCAATGCATTTTATAACAGTGATTAACAGGGTGTCGATCATATATTGTTACAATTGCTAATAAAAGCTGACGTTTGAAAAAATTCAGAATGCGTGTTGGAAAATTTCGAAACTTTTTGATGATGCGTGGATATAACAGTTAACTGTAAAACTCCATATGCATATCAAAACAGTGTGTAACAGGGTGTCTGTCAAGTATTGTTACAATTGCTTATCAAAGCTGACGTTTAAAAAATTTAGAAATACATATTGAAAAATTTCGTAACATTTTGATGATGCGGTTAAATCAATGTGTTTAAAAAATCAATTTCAATGTTTGGAGTTTGTTTTTGAGAACTTTTATAGGCCTAAATTTAAACTTCGATATTTTCAAAACAAACTATAGACCCATCTTATCTTAGGTTTCCACTGCAATAAAACAATAACTCTTCATAAGACTAGGGACTAGCGTTATATATTAGTGCTCACTATAGGAAACACTCTGTATGTACATTAATATAGTTGTTACTGATATAAATATAAATTTTGTGGAATATATTTATTATAATATTATTTTTGACGAAAATTTATTAATAAATTTCCACAAAAAAAAAAAAAAAATAAAAAAAAATGAAAATGAGAGGGAGAAAGAAAAATCTAAACAAGGATAACGTCCAATTTAAATCCCTTTTGCAACAAATACAATAACAAAAAAAAAAGTACATAAATAGAAAATAATAAGAGAAAATTGCCGTATTTGTTACATCATAAATCCATAATAAACTTGTACACAAACGTTTTAATGGCAAAAACATTGGATTTAACAAATGCTAAAGGCAGGAGTATTTGAAAAAAAAAAACAAAAACTATGAATAAACAAAAAAATTAAATAAGAATATAAAATAACATTATTAAGAATTTTCGGTATTCTTGAAAATTTTTTAGAATGCAAAATTTTTAAATTTCAAATTACCAATAAAAATGTAAACCTTATCTTAAGTAACAGAAGTTTGTTCTAAATTTCTTATGGGAAATCTTATAATTTGTACATAAGTATATAAGTGATGTAATGTTTCCCTTGTTTATTATAACAAATTAAATTAATTAATTTTGTTTTTGAGGAACATGAGAATGTGATTAAATGAATTAATTTTGATTAATTTTATTATTATTATCATTATTATTATTATTCTTAATATGTTTTTGTATTAAGCGAATTAAATTTCATCTTCAGTAATTTAACTATTAAATTAAAAAATTTTTCATACATGAATTACTACTATAAGGACAATTTCAGTTTAATTTAATTTAACTACTTCAAAGTAATAAACGTCAAATGTCAAATATGTACTCAAAAGAGCTAAACTCTAAAAGTAAAATTAAATTAAATGTTACGTCAAATTTAAAATAATGACGCTCACTTTTATATCCAATTTTACAGTTAAGCTGGTTTTAAGTTAAACCTGTTCTGAAGTTTTGACTTGAAAATTATTAAAATTTGTTGTTTATTTTGCGTTTTATATTTTGAATTTTTCATATGTCATTTCAAATTTCGGCACATTCAAAAATGACATTTCTTGAATTTAGTTTTTTTTTCGTAGTTGGCGCTAGTAATTTTCCTGTCAAAAATAATTAAAAAATTTGATTTTAAAAATAAATTTATTTAATAAATTTTAATAATGAAATGTATAGTATTTGAAATATATTTATGAAATGTATATTATGAAATGTTATTTTGGTGTATTATATAAAATAACAGTAAAAACAAGTAAAATTTTTATTAGTGTCAAAAATCAAAATTTGACGGCTAAATTGTGGTTAAAATTTAAAAATTATGCTCAACCTTTCAATTTTTATGACCTAAACCGAGTCTTAACCCAGCCTTAGAAAACATTTTTACAAATTTATTTGAATTGTACATACAAATTGAAATTAAATGCTCGAGCTGTGAATAGATCTTTAGCTCTTAAGTCTTTCTTTTATTTAATATTTCTGTTACTGAAAAGAAAAGTATACATCTATTATAAAGTATTCAATTGTGTTTTTTTTTTGGAAAGTATTGAAAGCCATTAGTTGAAATTATATGTAGTCCCTTTAGATAGTGTGTAACTTCAACAAACTAGAACTACACCCCTTTAAAACCAAACTTTAGGATGATAATTTTGATACAAAAGTACAGTCTACTTTTTAGGGTGGCAATTGGGAAACATTTAGGAATTGGGATTTTGGTAATTGATCATGTAGAATGAATGGAAAAATTTGGGGAGAATATTTAGAAGGATGATGTTAATATTCTTCTTAAAACGTAGAGTAAATATATAATTGGCAATGGTTGTGTGTATACATTAACTGGCGTGTGCGTTGCTGTGTGCATTGTATGTATATTTTAAAATTTCATTTTTTAGTTAATAAATATGTGAGCAATTGTGTATATAATATTATTACAAAAAAGGGTAAATAAATACTTTTATTTATTAAGTAAACAAAATCTTATCTAAATAGAATAAATGTACACTAATAATTTCAAAACCTGGAACATCTTTTATTTTTCTCAAAAATATTCATACTAAAAAAGTTTATATGGATTTGTCCGTCTTCCTATTTTTATTTTTAAGATTTCTGTATTCGAACATATGTTTTCCTAAATTTTACTTGGGCATAGGAGTAAGCAAACAAAAAGTCTAAAATAATAAAAACAACAATAAGAAAAACAAAAATCAGAAAATAATTGAGTACAAACAAAAAAAAAAATTAAGAAATTCTTCTTAAATTTAAAAAGCAGAAATTCAAAAAAAAAACAAAAAAAAAATAAAAATTATTTTTTATTGGTGTAAACATATAAATCACATCAATATTATGGGTGGCAGCATCATTTTTACTCTATGATAGATATACAAAAAAAAACCCCCGGAATTTCAGATATTCTTCATTTTTTTTTGCTCTTAAGGTGTTTTTAAGTTTAATACAAAAATTTGTTTTTTTTCCTTCTTCTTCCTTTTCTTCTGTTTTTAACTCCTGAAGACAACATTAGTTATACTAATAATAGAAATATCTTCTTTTTTTTTTCTTTTTTTTTTTTTTAAAAAGGAAATAACAACAACAACAATAAGATGAAATAAAAATAACATTTTTGCCATAATATTCGGATCAACATAGGATATAAAAAAAAATAGAAATTGTTAGTGTCCTGTTTTTAATGAAACAAAACCATCATAAATTGTTTGTTACGAAGGATATAAATCTCCTTTAGAAATCACATTAAAAATACTTAAACTAAATCTTATTAAGGATTAAGTTTAATAAAATTAAAATTTATTGCAAAATATTGCAAAAAAAAAATATTATAAAAAAAAAAATAAATAAAATTTATCTAAAAGTAAAAAAAAAAAATATTAAAATATAAAAAAAATAGTTTAGTCATGTCAATTATGGGATACATGGAAATTGCAAGAAAGATTTCGAAGAGATAGAATATAGTAACATACAATATTAGACAAATTTTTAGAATTCTTTAAATATTAGGAGAATTCGAAAACTTATAGTGGGTAAGTATTAGGCACATAAAATAATAACCGAGACTCGCATTCGAATTATCGGACATATCATAGATTTTTATAATTTGAAGAAAAATTGCTTAAAGAACCATTTTAAATCAAATTGAATTAATTTAGTTTAAAATTGTTATTTATTATATCTTCTAACTGCCACTAACAAACTAGCAAACAAGTGACAAATCTTCCTAAATATATGCCTAAAAATAAAGCAATGGAAGCTCTAGGTTGGCAACCTCAATAATATAAATGAAATGGTAGTCAGACTCTAATACAAGGTAAGTTTATAGTCCAAAATAGAAACATATATGGAAAAGCTAAATGAATGCTCCTTTGAGGAGTTATAAGAAATTATAAATGTTCGTTCGTATTTGTTAGGGAAAGGAGGGTTTTACTCTTTTTTTTTTTTTTCATCACTTGTGATAGAGGCCAGATAGAGGTTTCTCTATGTAGAATGATTTGCTGTATGTGTAAACGTAACTTAAAAATCAATATGATTTTTAATGTTTTATTATCTTTCGTATATTTTATACTAGAACTTCAACCAATTTAAAAAAAAAATTTCTTTTAATAATAAAATCTTTTGGTCCTTGCGGAACTAAAATTTGATTAATTTTAATTGATTTATATTCAAAAAATTTTTATAAGATTTGTGACATTTAAGAGTATTTTGATTTTTAGAATTGGCACTCATACTCATACAAATGTCTTTAACAAACATTAAAATCATATTGTTAAATTATAATAGAAAAAACATCGTAGAATGTTTGAATCCAATGAATCCATTACAGCTACCCCTTTCTTTTCTACGGGGAAAAAATTCTTTAAAAGAAATTTAAATAATTATATTCAAAAACCCTCTGGTAGTTTGAGATATCTACTCTCTGTAGAGAGAGTATCTACTTTCAGTACGTAACCTGCTTCTATATTACTACAAAATTCATATATGTAGTAAAATGGCTACCTCCTTCTTGGTTTTTCTATTTTTATTATGCCTTTTATTTTTTCCCAAGTTTGTTGATTTTTACTATAGTTCGACTGTTATTGATCGTCACCAGGTCGATTATATAGTCAATCTCTTTTCTGGCATAAGGTATTATAAACGTAATATCAATTTTTGAAATATTATGGAAATAATGTATTTAAAAAAAAAAACAAAATAGGGACATAGAAAATATTTATTTGAAAAAAAAAAAAATAAAAAAAAAAAAGAAACATAAGTATATAAATATTATTATTTATAAGAATGTTTTCGTTGAAAATTCATAAGGTCACAAAAAAATAAAAAAGTAAAAAGAGATATAACACATTCTTTTATACTCCCATATATCCTCTAATAAACATAATTTGTAAACATTTGTATATAGCCTAACAATACTAATATACATATATATAAATATATATATAAATATTAATTTATATGGACCTTTCATTTTTGTTCACATCATCATCTTAGAATGACTTGCTGCTGCTATTTTAAGTGTGTAGTTAAGGATAATTATGGGTAATAAATTAGAGAAGCCATTAATTTCATGGCAGTTTTTTTTTTTTTTCCTTTTTTTGTTTTTTTATTCTTTTTTTTTTATTATTCATATATTATATAAATAGGAGTAAAACAAAACTATAGATACAAAAAGAGTGGTGGAAAAATGATGAAAAACCTTTAAGTGCTCCATGTCTGTTTTTTGTTGGGTTCTCCTTTTTAAAGAAAAGGAGTTAAACTTCAAAAATGAATAAAGAAAGTTTTTAAATAAAAAAAATAAAAAAATAATGTGAGGCCATTAAAATTGTATTTGTTTTTTATTTAATACTGATATCATTTTTATCTTATTCTTTTGTTTTTATTTTTTTTAGCCATTTTGAATATTGAATTATTGAAGTTCAAATAAATCTTTTTTGATATCATATGAAAAAGAAATAAAAAATTTCAAAATAAAAAAATTTAATATATAAATAATAATTTTTGAAATACAGTAAAACTCGTTTAAGTACCCTCTCGATAAGTGCTTCAACACGTTTTAGAACACCGCCATATTTGCATTTTTCCATTTACTTAAAATTTCAAATAAATATTTCGTTTTAAGTGCCCTTCGGATAAGTACCCAAATCTCTTAAATGCTCAGTTTTTTTAGCATTTTCCAATTGTTTACAAAAGAAATTTATACTTTTAAGTACCTACCTAAAATTTTTGCTAAAAATCAAAACTATTAATTAAATTTCCATCTATCGTCCAAAAGCACAAATCAATAATTTTGTGTTTTTAAAATATTTTTGACTTTTGACGTTAATAAAAACAAAAAGTCAAATTTAAAATTTAATATCCATCGAAGTTTCTGGTACATATGTAACTATGATAATTGTATTTTAATCTACATATTCTAACATAATATACAATATATATATTTAATTTAGTAAACCGTCGGTGACTTCATCTGAAAATGCGGAAAGGGAATATGAAAAATTTACGTGTAAGTACCTTTTTTAAGGCACTTAACCAAATTCGGATAAGTGCTTCTTTTAGGCACTTAAGCGAGTTCGTTTAAGAGCTTTCATTGGTTAAGTACCCAAAAATTTTAACATTTTCCTGAAGGTACTCAAGCGAGTTTTACTGTATTATTAAAATTGGTGACGTTATACTGATTACCAACACAAAAAAAAGACAAACAACAAATTATTATTAAAGGCCAATTTATAATGTTAATGTTATTTTTTTATTGAATTTTATTGCTGTCATTTTTTATTTATTTACTTATTGGTATTTATCTGATATATCTAGATAATATTAATATTATATAACATTTCTGATACTCTAGGCATTGTTGTTTTTTGAAATCAGAGCAGAGCCTGCTGAACTTTCATAAATAAAATCGTCAGAGTGCGCTCTATGTGTTCACTGGAAATATATCGAGCACTGCTGAGCATAATAAAAAAAAAAGAATTTTTGACGTTTATTTAAGGTTTTTTTGAGATTTAGGGCCTTACCTAACCAAAAGCGTACGACGTATGACGTACAATACGCCGTACGTCGACACGTCGACGTATTCCGAAATCGATACGCGCGTACCATTTTTAATTTGTCAAAAAATCTATTTTGAATATTGATTTCATATAAAAAATAGCGTTTTTAATTTTGGTATTATTTTTAATTTTTTTTTTCTTTAAATTTTGTAAAATGGATTTCGATGATATTGAAGTTTTAGAAGATTTAAATTTAAAAACGTTTTATTTACTAAATATCAACAAAACGTCACCATAACAACATAACAAAAAACAATAACAAAATTGTATACGCTTTGTCAATTTTTAAATTTTAAAAACCCGACGTATGGTACGTCGCGTATTTCGGGAGCTCCCATATAATATGTATTTAAAATTATTTTGGCAGAAAATATACGCCGTACGTCGTCATTTAGGTAAGGCCCTTAGTTTATTTTAAGTTATCCATTTTTAATTTAATTTTTTGACAATTTAAAACGTAACTTAAATAAAAATAACATTTTTTTTCAAATAGAGTTTTTTTTATTAAATCTGAACGCTCTGAGTGTACTTTGTACAGAGCGTGCTCAGAGCGTGCTCATTTTGTTCAGAGCGTGCTGAGACCTATGCTCCGATTTAAAAAGAAAACGCCTTATATTACATTTCTGAGTCTTTGTTTGCTACAGGAAATTTGAGCCTAGTCAAGCAACAGTTATTAACCCTTGTTTTATTTAATTACTTCTTATAGGTTATCCTTCAGCTTTCAACTATAACACTGAAGCAACAACTATAACGCTCAAGCAAGTTGGATATTTATCCAATTATTCTGAGTAAGAGTTAGGTTTTGGTCAAGTGAATCAAAATCTTACGGGGTTTAGTTTTCCAAAAACCTTTTTAAAAATGTTTTACACTTTTAGAAAAAGAAGCTAAATTGTAATTTGTTATTTCCTGTGGATGTTTTTTCCTAGTACTTTATTTAAATATTCAAATTTTGTTTAAAACTGGTTTTATAGTTTTTTGACATTTCCAAATTTTCTAGGGCTATTGAACATATAAATTCTTCTAAAGAGTAAAGAAACCTTTCTTTGTTTAACTTTTTAGTGTTCTTAGTGTTAGAGCCTAGTGCACCAAGTTTAGTTCGTCCTTTTTTTGTAAAGTTAATTTATTTATTAAATATTGAATACTAATTTCAAAATGAAACCTATGTTAATTTTGATTCTTGAAACAAACTGACCGTAAAATTTTTATAATATTATTTAAAATCTTCAGATTTAAATTATTATTAATTTTTTTTTTAGCATATTTTGACCAGTTTCATTTTTATTTGTAAATAAATTTAATTTAAATCATATATATATATACTTATTAAATTAATTTTAAATTTATTAAGTTTATTTATTTAATATTTAATATAAAGAAAATTTATTGATATAAAATAATTTATCATTTTTAAAATAAAATACATATATTTTAAGATAACCATTATAATAATATATGAGATGATAAATCCCATATTATTATCATATTTACTTTAAACTCGTATATATGTGAATAACTACATAATGGTTGAGGCTTTGTATTACCAAGATTTTTTAAAAGATTGAAAAATTCAGAAAACAATGAATTTCGACTATTTAATGCATTACCAATTAGTGTAATAAAGATAAAATGAATAATTACATTTTAATTAATTTAAAGAAATGATATAAATATTGCTAACGTTTAATATGATGCCTTTAGCAATTCCTTTTTTTACATCAGATTTTTTAATTCATTTTCTTGAAAACTGTTGATATTTATATGAGCTTGAATTTATTCTCTTTATTCTTTATATCCCTTCCTTATTCTAACAATTGTGCAACTGTTGAGCTAGCAAGTCTGCTTATATAATATATACATGCTAATAAGTTAGAGCAACAGAGAAATTAATAGGCAATCTAAGAAATTGAAAATGTAGTGCTTATATTATAATTCTTATGACATGCGAACATAATATATAAACTTTAAAAAAAAGGAGGAGTTTCTTTGATTCTAAATAGGGTTCGAAGAAGGTTTCACTAAGAAAAACTTGAAATAAATATAGAAGTTTTAAATTTGGGGTGTTTTTTATTATTTCCTTTGTGTTCCCGAACTGAAAACTCTGTTTGATTGGCCTCCCAAGGTTTAAAAGCCTTTTTTAGAATTTATTAAAGATAAAACCTTAAAATAAAGATAGAATCTTCAAATTTTATACAAAGGTTGTTCTCCCATTATCCTCATGTTCCAGAAATGTTGGATTGAAGTGGTTGTTCGGGAATCTCCCATGTACCTCACATAATCTAACAATCATATGATGAACTTTTATAGGTATACAAATCATTTCCTCAGTAAACTCAGTATTTATATCCAAACGCCTGAGATTCTTTGTTCAAAATAGATTTGATAAAAATTAAAAAAAATGCTGGTCTCAGTACGGAAGTTACGGTACTCCTATTTCAATGCTACAAGAGTTACTTATTTATATCAGTTCTCAGAAACTGTCTCATCTCGTTTTGATGAAATGAATTTATATTTCAAAAATTTTTCAAAATTTTGATAAAATTTTATTTTAAAATAAAAAACAAAAACACCATTTTCCCGGGAAATTCCAAATTATTTTGTAAAAATATTATAAAAAATTCATAAAGATACTCAATATTGTTTTACAATATCAATAAAAATTTGTGGGTTTTTTTCAATGTTTAAAATCAATGTTTTCAAATTTATTAAATATGTAAAATATTATCCAAATATGAAAAAATTAAAACTGTAGACCTTTGAATGCAACAAAAAAAAAAAAGATGGAAAAATTTGAATAATAAATCAAATAAATAAAACATAAATATATATATATATATATATAAATTTGGCATTTTGTTGTATTATTTTGGTTTTTAAATGTTAATTAAAATGCAGTGTAAAATAACTGAAAATTTAATAATTTGTAAAAAAAAAAGAAGTTGAAGTAAAAATTTATATTCCATGAAAATGATTTTAATTAAAATACTCAAAAAAAAAAATGGATTGGGATAAAAAACAGTTAATATGAAAATTTAAAATAAAAAAAGATGAAAATTGATTAAAATTTATCGTATTTGGAATTTACTTTATCTGAATAGTGAATAATTTTTAAAAATTTTATTTATAGATTAATATCATGAAGAGGGTGTTAGTGCATTAATAAATAAGCCAAATGAGCTGGTAACAAAGAAGCCAAACAAATTTAAGGTAAATGGGAGATCTTTAGACTTAGACAGCACTTTGCATATTTAATCGGGAGAATCTTAATATATGGGAACTCTAATGAAGCAAGATGGGACGTCAATCTAAATGCAATTGGCGTCGAACACCGACTGACTGATCTTCTGAGAAACCAAATTTAAGGTAAATGGGAGATCTTTAGACTTAGACAGCACTTTGAATATTTAATCGGGAGAATCTTAATATATGGGAACTCTAATGAAGCAAGATGGGACGTCAATCTAAATGCAACTGGCGTCGAACATTGACTGACTGATCTTCTGAGAAACCAAAAAATTAAAAAAAAACTGCAAAGTTGATTCTCAATGTATACGCGAGGAATAAAAGGCGAAGGAAAAAACATTAAGGAAGCTAATTAAACTTTAAATTTAAAGTTGAGCGTAAAATTGGGATTTTTAGAGTTAAATTAAAAAAGAAATCCAAAAATTCCGATTTATTCCTTATTTGTCCCTATTTGTAAATTTGTAAGTGTTGCCAACTATAAAATGATTATAAACTTTATTTTGAAGGCCGCTTTTTCTACATACAATGTGTGGGGCAGTTGTTAATATTCTTAGCCTTAATTAAAACAAATATTAATAAAAATATCATTAGAATAAAGTATCCAATTAATTTCAATTCACATTCATAACTCACAGATATAAAATGATGTAGAACTGATGATGTAAAGTCAATCAATATATGTTTTATGTTTTGTCGACTATATGATTTATACCAGAATATCCGAACAATTTAAAAAAAAAAATAACTGATTAAAATATATTGCAATACTTTTTATTTTTGAAATTTACCCTAAAGACTTTTTGGTTATAATGTTTTTCATGTAATAAATAATAAAACCAAAAAATAACAAACTTTTTATAATATATTCTGTATAAATCATTAACAATATTTTGTTGTAATTTTGGTGCATGTAAAATAAAAAAAAAAAAAACATTACATTGTGCAGATAAATCCAGTGTTGTTTTTTTATTACAGTACAATCAATCATTACAATGAAATTTGTAAAATAAAAAACATATTTGAATTATGGATAAAAAAAATATTTAAGTTTTATTTGTTTAATTCTTTTGTTGATTGTTAAAAAAATTTTTGATAATCAGATTTTCTAATTGGGAATTTAAAACTTTACGTAAAGTCTGTTTTTCAGAATCTTAATTATGACAACTTACTAAAAGTCAATTAGCTTAGTGTCGATACAAGAAATAGTGACTGATTTAATCGTAAAATTAAAAGCGTCAAATCAAACCCAAGAAATAGTGATTAGTCCTATTAAAATCCGCCTAGTTAGTATTTATTTATTTTTTTATTAAGTATTTCCAAGGGAATACAATGCCTTTGCAAATAGGCGGGCCCTATTCCTTTCGTATGTGGGCTAACAATATTATGAATACAATACCTTTGCAGTTAACGGGCCCTTTTCCTATCGGATGTGGGCTAACAATATTTACTTTGTTTATATCATATATTTTATATTTTACCATACATATTTGGTTACCATGGAGATTTGTAAAGAAAAAATTTTGTTCAATAATTTGTTTTTTAATTAAATATTGTATGGTCTGACCGGGTATTGAACCCGAACTGTCTCGTTTAATAAGCCACATTCTCACCGATCACACTACCGAGATCTTTCGAGTAAAAAATTAAATAAAAAAAAAATATCTAAATTTTAAACCAAGGTATGAATATTTAAAACCAAGTTTGTTGAGTTCCTTCTAACGAGTAATGCCTGATTTTAATATTAGTTATTATTAAAATATTCCTAATTACAGTACGATTTTGACATTTTATATGGCATCTATATTAATATACTTTAAACAGCATATAAATACTCATATTTATGTTGTGTTTTTTTTTTAATGAAAAGTTAAAACTTTAAAAATATGTATTTTGAATACTGTAATATATTGTTTAGAAACTGTAAACATTTTATAAGTAATTTTCCATTTAAAAATAAATAATAAAATCGGATTATAAAAAAAAACGTAATTTTGAACATGAAACTTTTGAAAAATAAAGTTGATCATTTTTGTCAGGAACTAACAAATTATATTAATTAAAATTGTAAATTTAAGTAATTATAATTAAAACATAGTATTTTAGTTAAATAATATTGTTTCCATTTAACTTTTTTCAGTTCCTACATTTTATACGCATACAAATTATTAAAATAATGAAAATTTTGTATAATACGTTTTCGATGTTTATTTTCGATTTTTTAATTGTGAATTGTCTAAAATTTGATTTTTACATCAAGTTAAATTCTGAAAATCAAAAAAATCTGAATTTAAACAATTCGTTTATTTTTTTTTTTTATTCAATTTGATTGGATACCTATCCTATTACAAAAGTACATTCAATTTACATACATATATACATACAACATAAAATTGTAAAACGCACATATGGGCATGTTTTTTATTTTTTTTATAATGGAAAAAAATAATTTACTGGGAAAAGGTTCAATTTGCAGGAAACAAATATGTACATTTTAAATTTAATTTAAAATTACAATTTATATATTTTTTTTTTCATAGTTTTTTGATTTTTTGATAGAAGATTTTTGTTGTTGTTGTTTTTTTTTTTGCTACAAATTATAAAAAAAATGATTGAAGTTGATTTAAATGGAAGGATGTATTTAAAATAATATTTCCAGCTGTTAATTTTTTAAATGAATCTTTAAATATTTTTTCAATATAAATATTTCTTAGGTTAGCTAAAGTATTGAGATGATTTGGAATGGTGGTTTGGGAAACTCTTACACGACTCCTGAGCTCTAACAAGCATATTTTTGAAATTAATGAAGATATAAACTTGAAATTATTTGTATTATGTTTCTTTTAAGCTTCTGGAATTAGGGGAGAACATTTTGGGGAGAGTGACGAGGCGGGTAGCTATTACACGTCTATCAAAGTAAGACAATCATGTCTCTTAAGGATAAAAACTTTAAAATTGGTTTGGATGTATTCTACCACATCACTACCATATTATGAAAACTTAATTGGTTAAAAGTTGTAGATTTTCGTAAAATTCTCAATCTTTAGTTATAAAAATCAATTAAAGTTTAATAAGAAGTGAAGCAATATAATACTACAAGCATACTGAAGAGTTCAATCGTATTATGGGACAAAACGGTCCCGAAACTTTAATTAGTTTTATGTGTTACAAAGCTAATAAAGCTTTAAAACTTTTGTTTTATGTCAAATAAGTATTAAAAATAAATTTTAAGTGTAGTGTAGTGCAGTTGTAGTGTAGGCAGAATACTAAAAAGTTGGTTGCATTGATCCGTACCGTACTGCATTACCGTAAATCAATAACTCAAAAAATTTATAAAATTTTTAAGTATTTGGCCAGCCTGAAATCAAATTTATTGTATGTATACATGAAAATTAGAATAAAAAAAAAATAACAGAAAAAAACAAAAACAACTAACAAAATAGAAAATTGTAACTTCCTGATATTTTTTAGGATAATCAAATACATTGTACGTGTAAGTGATATATTCATAAATATATATATGAATATATAAATAACTATTAAATAACAAGTTTGTTTTTTTGTATATCGCTATCGGGATAAAGGATGAAAAATAAAAAAATATACAAACAGATGAATAGATGGATGGATAGTTTATGAAATTTTTTTTTTTTTTATCTTCATATTTTGCTTCTTCAATATCCAATTTATTTTCTGAAAATTTTATTATTTATTTTTCAAATATTATTTTATGTTTTTTCCTTTCATGTAATAGTTTTTTGTTTTTTTTTTTGAAAAATATTTAGTTTCCATAAAAAAAACAACAACAACAACAAATACGGAAAAAGAAAATCGGTTTTTCCCAATTTAAACTTGCATTAGGATACAAAAAACAATTTTTGTATATTTTTCGAATGAAAATCATCAAATTCAAAGTTAGGGCGTAAAAAAGGGATAAAACAAATAATATAAAATTGTTCTCATATCGACTTTTTCGTACATTGAAAATTTTTATTAATCGAGAAAGTTTGTTACATCTAGAGTTGCTTTAGTTAATTCTTAAACAGCCGAATCGCGAATCTTGAACTTTGCATTGTGTTTTTTTTTTGGTTTTTAAGCCCTAAAATTTCAACTGTTAGACTAATAAGCCTGTCTATATCATAGGTACATGTTGTAACAGGCGTTCATATTATATTCGTGTTATTAGAATTTATCTTAATGAATTCCACATACAATTTAAACATGAGATAGTACTACGCCTTATTACATGTAGAAACGTCTTAGATTTTCCATAGATACAATACTATTTTTGTTTATATTGTAATATTTTGTGTTTGAATTCTATGATATTCTATTTCTGTGAGTTATATTATTCAATTAAATTATTTGTTTATATTTTGCATTTGTTTATATTAATGTATTTTTTATTAATTTCTGATAAAGCCATTAATTTGAACGCAATGGCGAATGGTAGCTGAGCCGAGTCGAAAAGCAGAAAAGTTTTTTTCACTTTCCCTGGGATTCAAACCCGGGTTTTTCGTTTGAAAGGTCGGCACGTTAAAGCGTGCCATCCATGTGTTGAAGCAGTTTATTTCAGATCTGTACTATTTATTAAGATAATTAAAAGAAAAAATGATATGATATGAATATTGAGCATACAACTTGGTGGCAATACTTTAAATCCTTTGTAATTGCGCTTCGCATAAGGTTTGCCTTGCTTTTTTTCCAATATTAAGAGATAGGTGTTACTTGTTCTGAAAAGGATTAAAAAAATTTTTGTCAGTTACCCAAAAATGAAGCACTGAAAACTGGCCAGTTTCAGTTCACCGCCTTTTATACAAAATTTATTCGGTTCAATTTGCAACCTCCTTTCAGTTTTATGAACCTTAAAAAAAAGCAAAATTATTCCAGAATTTTTATATAGAAGCATTCCAAAGGCTGTGACCATGCGTTCTAATACTTTAGACTTAAGAAAAATAAAAAGCTAAAATAAACTTAAGCCTATTTCAATTATAAGTTTGGAAAGACTTAAGTTCTCTATTGAATATTTCATTTATAGGGAACCTTAATCTACTTCAATTACTGTAGGTGAAAAGGTTAGCATTACTTTTTTAGAAAAGTTAAATAGTTTTCGACACTTTAAAGGAGAAGTCAATTTCAGGGAATATTTCCAATAG
The DNA here is from genome assembly GCA_963082915.1 of Dolichopus griseipennis. Taxonomy (NCBI): domain Eukaryota; kingdom Metazoa; phylum Arthropoda; class Insecta; order Diptera; family Dolichopodidae; genus Dolichopus; species Dolichopus griseipennis. The sequence continues at coordinate 20,412,756 of OY720443.1, forward strand.
AGGTTTTTTTTCTATTTCAATAAATGGCAAAGTTGAAGTTTAGATGAATTCGTTCGAGTTGAAAAATAATTTAAAAAATTTTTTATTATCGATTACAATTCTCTTAAAATTGAGAAAAAAAGGGATTAATTGAACTAGACAGGAAATGGTTGCAAGAGAAAAGGGGAAATAAATCTAAAATATTTTTTGAAAAATTTAGAGTATAGTTAAATATGATAAAGACTTCCATATTCAATGCCATTTTCCTTTTTGCCGTGATATTTATTTAAATTCAATTCTTTGTATATTTTAAAATATGAAATTGTGTATGTGTGTGTGTGTGTTATTATTATTTCTTGTCAGTAACAGTATATTATATTTATATTGTTGTTTAATACTTTGTTTAGTTTGCATACTCTTCTTCCTGTAAACATTTTTTTTTTAAAAATTGTCTTGATACATATACTTAAAATTGTATTAGATATCATAGTTTATTAAGATTTTGTTTTTTTTTTTTTCTAAAATTTATAAATGTATGTTTATATATATATATGTCCATGTAAAAATAATATATTTGTTATTTCTTTTCATATCTTTCTCATGAAATTTAATAATATTTTAAAATTAAATTAAGTTTAGAATATCAAAGTTTAAATAAAAATTCATCTTTTGATTAGAAAAAAAAAAAATAAAATAAAATTATATATAAATTTTAAATCAATTGAAAATTGAGTTTTTAAGTGAAACTATGTATTTTTTGTAAAAGTATTTATATGAATATCAAATTTCTATAATATTTACATATAAATTAATCTTTTGAATAGATTAAAATAATATTCAACATCTATATACTTCTTACACTTAAAGTTTTCTGCTACGCCTTACACATCACACAAAAATCGAAATGGATAAATGTCCCAACCTTTAGTCTCATCGAATATTAAAACTTAATGTCCCACCCCATTGTAGGATTGGTTTTTGATTTTATATAAATTAAGAAAATAAGGAATAATAGAATAATGGTAATTAATAAAATTTTATAATCTAATTAACATTTAGCACCTGATTAAAAGGGTGTCAATGATAATGTAACAGGTGTCAGTGTAAATTGTAAATAATTTTTGAATGACACTGCATTTTAAAAAAGGAGAGGAATACATTTTTTAAATTTAAATAACATTTTTTACTTGACTCCCGTTTTATGAAAATAAATGGGACTCTATATTCTTATTACCTGAGTTTTTGGGGTATATTTTATTAGAACTAATAATTATTATCTATGACATATAAAATATATGACATTAGTGTAAATTATTTAAACATTTCTTAAACACTGGTAAAGTGTGCTTACATAAACACACCTACTAATAAAATAAATTAAAAATAATTTTACAACTTTTTACTAGAATTAAATTTTACCCGAATAATCAATTAGAAAGATAATTTTTCCACGATTAGAAGATATATGCTTTTATTTCAGGAGTAAAACAATTGGACCAGACTAATATTTTTCAAAATAAGTTAAATAATTGCAACAAGTATTAATTAGATGTATCGCAACTCCCCAAAAATAGAGCCATAACATTTTGAAACATTACGTAAGTGCTTGTTCTATTATATAACTAACCCTGTCCTAGTATAATTAGTTTTGAAGAAATTCATATTGGTGCAAAGAAGTTGTATGGCAGCTGACCGAAGTTTTGGTCGGATTTTAACCAAAAACAAGGGGAACCTAAAAATTGTTTGAAAAATATTTTGTAAAAATTTTAAAACTGTAGCTCTTTTAGTTTTTGAGTTATCTTGCCGAAACACAACCAGACGGACAGATGGACAAACACACAGCTAGATCGATTTACTTTTCGATACTGATCCGATACGTACCTTTTACATTATATCTAGCTCGTTTAGATCGATGTGTTACAAACGAAGGAGTAATTTTAATATACCCGTGTCCTTATTTATAACATTTGAACAGTTATTTAAGCTACCAGATGGTTAAAATTGAGATTTTAATTTTTGGATTTCTTACAGCTTCTAAAGGAGAACATACTAATTTATACTCATTCTTATTTCTTATGAACTAACTCCTTTAAAAATTTCAAGCTCCTATAACTCAAAACTTTTAAAAGATCTAAGACTTCATGCATTTAGTAAAAAATGAGTTTCGCATAACGGTAAATTACAGTATCATATGGCAACCTTATACATTTGTGTTACATATATTTATAAAACTTATCAAAATATCTATTATGCGACATTTTTAGATAGATGGAAGTAATAATGCCAATCAAATGTCCAAAAAATTGTCAGAAGTTGTCTAAAGACAGTGTATAATTACAGCGATTAGTACATTTAGGTGGCAGGACTAAACAATGCTTACTTAGAATATGTTAGTATATTTCGATACTATACGGGTAGATTCTAAAATATTACAGGCTAATTATATTTTAATGGAGATGCATATTGCTCATCTTTTACATTTTAAAGATTTTACAGAATTTTTTTGAATATTAGATATTCAAAATATATAAAAGGCAATGGTGTAATATACAATTATTTTGAAAAAAATATTATAGATTAAAAAAAGGTTAAAAGTTCGTATGTAAACAACTTTAATACAAGTTTAAAATTTATATTTTTCTCAAAATGTATTATATTCCAGTTTGCATTCTATTTAGATTAAAAAAAAAAGAGTTATAATGGGAAAAGATTCTATATTAGTTTATACCTAAGTTTTTTTTATAATTTAGTTTTAAAAAAATTTTTTGATCCTTTAGTTTTCATATCCAGGATCAAAACTTATCTCGGAAGTTGTATACTAGTTGTAGGTAGTATTTAGCAAAAATTTTTCAAAAAAAATTCAGGATTATTTTTTTTTTTTTTAATTTTATTTTTTTAAATTTTATTTTTAATTTTAAAGATAATAAAAAATAGGACATCCGACATAGTAATAATAATGTCAGTAAAAATACTGTAAGAATAAAGCAAAGGAAATTGAAAGAATAAACGTTCAAATATGTAGTAAAGTACAACATAAAAAATATGTGACCAGAGTTTAAAAACATTTTCATGCAAATGAAACTTTTTCGTTTTTATATTTTTGGATCTAAAATTTGGATCTGGAGTACTAACAATTGTCCAGGTTGTGAATGTAATGTTTGTAAAGTATTAAATTTAAGAAGTAAAACATTAAAATCTGCATCAGAATAACAATAACATATTATCATAACACAACTATAGGAAACTGCGATGTTGTCTGTAATATAGAAAATAGAAATGGATATATAGGTAATGCTCAGTAAATCATCTACAAGTACAAAATGAATGACTTTAGAGCAGATCTTTAAGACAGAATTATTCACCAAAATTTGGTGACAGCATTTTCTGAAATTGCAAAATCACTTAGGAATAAATAGAAGTTGTGTTCACTAACTGCTTAAGATAGAGATGGCAATTTGAAGTCAAATTCCTAAAGGAGTAAGAAAATAAATATCTATTAAATATAATTTTAGAAAATTTGCTTCTTTGTGTGTGTTGTATTAGGTTATTTAAAAGAATGTGTGTATATGTAAGCTTATACGATAACTTGTTTTAATTTCAGTCGACTTTGATGAAATTTGGTATGAATTTTCCTTTTCGAGGAGTCATAGACATAGATTGGGTACAAATCAGAGAAGGCACAGAATATTAGTGGGTTTGGTATCAATAAAGCTATCATAATTGGAGTCTAGTATCATGGTCTAGAGATACTAATAGTTTTGGAAATGTCAATTTAATGTAAATGCTTTTTTTGCTAAAAGAAAAAACGGATTGGTAGATGGGCCAAATTGCACTACGGTATTAGGGAGCTGTCATATAAAATAAACAGGCTTTATCTAAAATATTAACATACTTTAGAGACTTGAAAATAAAAAACCACAAGAAGAAAAGCTTATACTATACTTTTTGGATTTATTTTTTCGTTTTTAATATTACGTCTAATTAGATCTTCAGATTTTCTCAAACTATATAAAATACACGTAAATTATTCGATAGAATAAAAACTAGATCCAAAAATAAAAATTTGTTTTGACATTTAAAACGTCAATTTAAATCTAATTAAATTTAATCAAGCAATTATTTAATATAATTATTTTTAATATAAACGTTATTTTTCAAGAGAACAAGATTTTTGAATGTCAAAATAAACGTCACCAGATGTCAAAGTGTGAAATACACACACTAGATGTCAAATTTAGAAATTTCTTAAGTCTTAATTTTTGTGTAATCAAATTCTTTCGAATGGCGAATTTGCTTCTATTCCTGAAACAAAATGATCGTTACTCATTACAATTTTAATTAAAACCGTTATTATGTTTAAATAACTGGAACTTATTGATTTAATCATATTAAATCTTAAATTTATGCACGAAGTTATTCCAGTTATTTAGGGCAGCCTCCGTGTATCTTAGGGTTTGTGTATATTTCTATACGTATTATGAATTGAAAGTCATAGATTCGTGGGTTTGAAAATCACAGTCAATTGAAATCGTGTTTTATTCAAAAACATGAACAGGTGGTTAACAAGAATACCAAAACAAAAAAGTACAATCCATTTTAAAGGGATTTCTATTTTATTTTTTTTTGAAATATTTTTTTTAGAAGAAAATCCCTTTCCATTGATGATGTTTACTTTGAAGTTTTAGGAATTAATGTGGGATCACAATGTTATTACCGTTGTTGTTGTATCTGAAAAAAAAGAAAGGATTTAACAATGTTTTCCAGTATTTTGAAATTTTTTTTTTTTATTATACAATATTTACAATTGTTGTAATATCATAGGATTGGGTGGTCTTATTTCTTAGAGCAAAAGAAAACGGTTTGTTTTTTTTCATCTTTGCACCATATAATAAGAATAGATCTAGCATGCAGGCGTTTTTGTTTGTTTATTTTAGATTGAAATCGTGATTAAGATGGAAAGGATTTTCTATATTTTATTTTTTATCATGTTTTTTTTAACATTATTTTGTAGTGTTTCTTGTATTGTATCTTAAAATAAAAAAAAAATGGAAAAAAGTGGAAATTTCTGAAAATATCGACTTAACCCACAAAAAAAAAATTGTTTTGATGAAAATTTCTAAGTATTTATTTTAGAATTTATAAAATAGTTTATTTTTAAAAATAATCTTTATGAATTTTCTTTTAAAGGGGTGGACAAATTGTTGTTTAAATAAAAAAATTTACAAAATAAATTTATATTTAAATGAAAATTACATCAAAGGAATGATAAAATTTCTGACAAAATATAAATTATTATTAAATAGTATTAAAATTTTATTTAAAATAATTGACCTACAGAAAACCATAGAAATTAATCTAAGTATTATTATTAAACATCAAAAAGATCAATTAACAAAAAATGAATAAAGTAATGAATAAATAGTTATAATTATGTTTTTGTGTCAGAAATTATTAAAAATAGGATAATTAAATGTTAATTTTTTTAAATAAAGTTAATTAAATGAGATATTTTTGTATTTTTAGTTGCCAAGTAGTTAAGTTTAATAAGTTCATGATGAAAACCTGATAATTGTTCGGGTTTGAATCCTAGGGAAAGTGAAAAAACTTTCATGGTTTTTGACTCGACTCAGCTACCATTAGCCATTGCTTTTAAATTAATGGCATAACCAATCAATAATTAATAATTATATATCTTTAATAAAATATAAATAAATATAACAATATAAACAAATGCAAAATATAAACAAATAATTTAATTGAATTATATAACTCACAGATATAGAATACCATATAACTCAAATACAAAATATTACAATATAAACAAAAAATAGAATTGTAACTATTGAAAATCTAAGACGTTTCTACATGTTATAAGGCCTAGTACTATCTCATGTTTAAATTTTTTTTTTTTTTTCCTGTTACTCCACTAGGGAGCATAGGGCTTCAACTTGAAGTCTCCATTCTTCTTTATTTCTTGCTACTACTTCTATTTCGTTCCAGGAGCTCTCGCATCTGCTTATTTCATCTAGTACTGTTCTCCTCCATGTTGTTCTGGGTCTTCCTCTTGTTCTGGACCCACCTTGAGGGTTCAAACATAGCGCCATCCTTGTTATGCAATCTTCACTTTTCCTTAGTGTGTGTCCAATCCATTTCCATTTCCTTCTGATAATTTGCTTCACTATTGGCTCTTCATTTGCTAACTCCCACAAGTCTGTATTCCTAATTCTTTCGGGCCAGAATATTCGGCATATTATTCTAAGATGTTTGTTGATGAAGACTTGTAGTTTATTCTTGATGGAGTTAGTTAGCAACCATGATTCGCTGCCATATGTTAATGTAGATAATACACATGACTTGAATATCATTAACTTAGTTCGTCTAGATATTTGCGAACTGTTCCATATGGGGCGAAGTCTTCCGAAGGCTGTTCGGGCTTTATCAATTCTGTTTTGAACGTCTTCACTGGTGCCGCCTGTTGGCGTGATGATACTGCCCAGATAACAGAAGTTAGTTGTGCACTCTATGTCGCGGCCATCTAGCTTGATTGGATTATCATTTGGAAGGTGTATGTGCATTGCTTTGGTTTTACTGATGTTTATTTCTAATCCAACGTTTCGCGCTATTTGTTGCAAGTGATTCAATTTGGACTGTGCATCTTCTTGGCTATGTGATAGTAGACAGATGTCATCTGCGAAGTCAAGGTCTTCTAAGATTTTATCATCTGACCAATTTATGCCTCTTTCTGTGCAACTGATTTCTCTCATAATTTCTCTGATTTCTCTCCGGCTGTCGTCTAGTACGATGGTGAACAGTAGTGGCGAGAGGGGGCATTCTTGCTTAACACCAACATTAGTTGTAAATGAATTGCTGATGTTTCCATTATGTGATACTGCTAGTTTCGAATTGACATACATGTTCTTGATAATGTTGATTATTTTATCTGGTATATTTCTATTCTCAAGTGCTCTCCATATTGCCTTTCTGTGGATGGAGTCGAAAGCTTTCTGAAAGTCAACGAATATTAGACATAGCGGTGACCTCCATTCATGTGATTGTTCTACGATCATTCTGAGGGTGTTTGCTTGTTCTAGGCAGCTTCTGTTTGGTCGAAATCCAGCTTGTTCATCTCTGAGCATGTTCTGCATTGCGCCTTGGAGTCTAGTTTGTATTATCCCGGCTAGGATTTTATATATGGTGTTGAGTAGTGTGATACCTCTCCAATTGTTGCAACCAGATAGATCTCCTTTCTTCGGGATGTTAATTATTACTCCTTCCTTCCCGTAGGAATTGTTTCTGTTTCCCATGTATTTGTTATGTGGGGCTGTATAAGTTCGGCTGCTGTTTGCGGATCAAGTCTTAAGATTTCGCTTGGTAGACCGTCACTTCCGGCTGCCCTGTTGCTTTTCAGCCTCAGAATGGTGTCTTTGATTTCCAGTATGGATGGGGTAGAGTCGCTTATGTTGTTGATTATGTTGCTGTGTTGGATAGTATCCCTTTGCGGTTGCTCATTTGTTATTGGTTGTTGTATATTGCTGATTTCTTGGAAGTGTTCTTTCCACCTTTGCGTCTCTGTTCATTTACACTTGTTATTAGTACACCGTTACGACTTTTAACTGGCTGATTGACTCTGCATATTTGATTTGTGAGCCTATGAATGGTGTTATATACTGTCCTCATGTCGTATTTGTTTGCTGCAGTTTCAGCTTCTCTAGCAATTCTTCCAAGATGCTTCCTTTTGTCTGTTCTCGTCGCTTTCTTAACCAGTTTCGAGGTGTTAAGGTATTGTTCTCTTATAACGGCCGAGCTGTCAGTGTTTAGCTGGTTTTTGAGATGTTGCCTTTGCTTGATTAGGTCCCATGTTTGGTCTGAGATCCATGGCTTTCTGTTGTTATTTAGGTTGGTGCCCAGAATATTTGTAGCTGTTTGTCTCAGATTCCTGGATGTTTCTTCCCACGCTTGCTGGATGTTTTGTCGCATGGTGTCTTGTATGGCTGCAGTGGTGCTTGCTCTTACAATTGAGTCCCTAAGTGGCGCTAGGTTTATTTTGGCTGGGGGTCGCTGTGTGCTATTACTTGTGTTTCTCCTTAACTTGATCTGGGAGGTCTGCAGTTATTAATTCATGGTCGCTATGTATGTCTGCACCTCTTCTATTCCTTACGTCCATGAGGGAGTTCCTCAATTTCTTACTCACACATATATGGCCTATCTGATTTCTTACTCTACCGCCTGGTGAAGTCCATGTATATTTGTGAATGTTTTTGTGCGGGAATATAGTACCACCTATTACCAGATTGTTTGTTTGACATATTTCTATTAATCTGTCCCCATTGTTATTCCTTGATCCTAAGCCATGTTTACCTATGACATCTTCTAGATTTAAGTTGTTATTGCCGACCTGAGCATTGAAGTCGCCCATAAGTATTACTAGGTCCCCTCTGCTAATGCTGCTGAGTTCGCTGCTTATTTGGTTGTAGAAATCATCTTTCTCTTCTGTTTCTGCATTTTCCGTTGGTGCATAGCATTGAATGATTGTTGTGTGTCTAATTCTTTCTTTAAATCGAGCAATGATAATTCTATCAGAGATTGCTTTCCAAGAGACTAGTGACTGGCTTATATTTTTCGCGATTAGTATTCCTACTCCGCCCTCACTTCTTGAATCTTTGCCACTGAATAGGATTATGTTGCCATTGTCAGATTTTAGTTCGCCTTGCTTGTTCCATCTTAGCTCGCTAATGCCTAGAATACTTATTTTATACGCAGCCACTTGTTGCTCTAGTTGTGCAAGTCTTGATGCTTCCCTAAGAGTTCTTACATTCCATTGTGCGATTCGTGTCCTTATTTTCGTGCCAAAGGTTGTGCCTAAATTTCCGTTTCTATTATATCCGAGGCTTGTTGAAGCATATTCAATATTGGTTGTTATATTAGTACTATTATTATTATTATTATTTTATTAACTGTGAGTTATATGTATGGAGTGAAGATCTTAAATGAGATGATTCTTATTGAAGTTGAAAATTGTTACTGATAGTTGTATCTGTGAACTGTATGTATGAAGTGAAAATCTTATATGAAGTGATTATTATTGGGAATTCAGAAATTGTTATTGAAAATTGTATCTATGAGTTATAATTATGAAGTGAAAATCATTATATATGAAGTTGAAAAGTTATTGGAAAATTGTATCTATGAGTTATAATTATTAAGTGAAAATCATTATATATGAAGTTGAAAAGTTATTGGAAAATTGTATCTATGAGTTATAATTATTAAGTGGAAATCTTATATGAAGTTGAAAAGTTATTGAAAATTTATTGAAAATTGTTTGTTATGCAAATATTCTATATAGGTTATTTTTACCCCCATCGGGAATCGAACCCGAGACTACCACACTGCAAGGATTGCATTACTGCGCTCCTACCAACTAGGCTATGGAAGGGATATGTGTTTAAATACATGTTTAAATTATATGTGGAGAAATTTAGGTAATATAATTTTTGACAAATAATTATTAAAATTTTAATTAAAAAATTGAACAAATAACAAACATTTTAATGTATGAATAAATTTTAAATGAATAAATAAATTAAATATTTAATGTATAAAAAACTTTCACGAAAAATATATAGTTTTAATGTATAGGTATTTATATCTAATTAATCAGCTGTTCTTTATTTTTTAATAATTAGTAAAATTATTGTTGCCATTCAGCATTAATGTTTTTGTAGTTTGTTAGTTTATACTTGTAATTCACAGATCCAAAAATATAAATTAAATGTTTTTTTATTGTATCTTCTTAATACAAAATTATTGTTATATATCAAAAAATTGAAATTTAAAATATTACACATTAGATGTGATAAGTCGCAGTATACAAGACCTATTGTAATAATAGGATTATTGTAGTTTATTTAGTATCTTTTCTCTGATTCCAAGAAGTTCTATAAAAAATGTTCTATAAAAAGAGTTGTAGGAATGCCTCAAAAACCATCCAGATCACTGTAATACATGAGTTAGTAACTTTAGCGAACCCATTATCTAGGTACTGGTTCAGCAATTGCGATGTACATTGGACCGTAATTGTGAAAGAAGGATTAATTCCCTGATTTTTTTGGAATAGCTTTTATCCCTTCTAGGTATCAGTAAAGAAAGTTAGTATGCGTCGATTGAAGTTAGAGTGCAGGAAACTCTAGAATCGTTTACAACCCCAATTAAACATTTTATCGAAAAATTCCAGTACTGTTTTGAGGGCTTCAGATCAAATATTTTATTATTTAATTTTAAGCATTTTTAAAGGTGGTATTTAAACACCTTTTTATATTTAAAAATCAAAGTAAATGAAACATTTCACTATTTTTAAATTTTAAATTAAGTTGAATTAAAAAACATTTATACTATATGATAATCAAAAGAATTACATTTATTTATAATATTTTGTATAATATAGCAGATATAAGTTCAATTAATAAACAAGTATAAAAAGACTTATGTTTAAAATAAATTTTCATTTGTTAAAACTTTGTTAATTACTTTTAATATAATATAACCATTTTATCTTTACAATAAGTAATAAAAAGATAACGGATTATTTATACATGTACATATATATAAATTTTCTTATCTATTACAAATATGAAATTTAATCTTCATTATTCTAAAATAAAATAAATATTAACTAGATATCTAAATAACATGTCCTACAGCTAAACACTAGAATTATAATGATCATATCTGGATAAGTTTTTAATTTTATTGTTGTTATTTTTTTTTTTTGTAAGTTTTGAGAAATCTAAAACTTTATTTACTGAAAAACATTTTAATTAAATGGAAAAGAAAGAAAACAATCAAACCTTAAAAAAGAAAGAAAAGAAAAAAACAAATCAAATTAGGTTAATAACCATATCATGTACATATATTAGCCTCTATTCTAAAAATTGAATCTTTAAACTTTTCAACTGTAAACATGTACATTATTTCACTTTCGAAAACATTTATTTAAACGTTGAATTGAAAAAAAAAAAATAACAAAAAAATAAAAACGTTTAAAATAGAAAATTGAAATGAAAATTTTCTTAAGTTACTTCAAAATCTATACATATGTATTTGTATTTTAATTTGAACATACAGTTATGGTTTTGTAAATGTGGTTGAAAATATACACTTTAACTGTCAAATAGCAAAATGTCAAAAAATGTTCACGTAAAATTTTTAAACACATAATGCTTTAACGTCAGAATCGCCAATGTGACATTTTAATTCAAAATTCGACATAACTAATTGTCAGAATTGCCAAAGTGGCATTTTCATTCGAAATTCGAAAAATTAAACTAAATAATTATAAAAAGTTTTAAAAAAGATGTAGTAAAAAGAGATAATAATTTTTAAGATATATAATTATTTAGCTGTCAAAGTTGAAATTCTGCGGTAACTGTGATGACAATTTGACAACGCATTATTTGCTATTTCATTGTTTTCTATTTGCAAGTAGAGTTTCTGCGAATAGAAGTAAAAATCATTGATATAATTAAGTAGAAATTGTTAAGATTTTCCATATAATAGGATAGAGTTTCTTTCATAGGAAAGATACAATATTCCTTCTTTGTTATTCTGACAAATGTCATTTTAATTAAATGAAGCTTTAGACTTTAGAGAAAGACCAGTGGCCTTTCATAAGGAAGTCAATAAAACTTTAAATGTCCTTTTTTATAAAATTAAGAAGTTTATCAACTTTTATATATGTTTTGTGAAATCTTTAATAATTTTAATAACTGTAAAATGACAGAATTGCATATTTGTATAAATAAAAAATTAAATCTTACAAGGCAACCCAAGTATGTAATTATTTTTAGTGTTGCCGTGCCAGAAATTCATTTTCAAAATTATAATTACATAATAAGCAAAATAGTACTGTGAATTATAATTCTATATCTATATTAAAAAGAGCATTTAAAATATGTGACTCGGACTACAAAGCCTACGTGTTACGATGGAACATGCTATCCCCCATATCAAAAGAAGAATAAAATAAATGACCATAACTGTATCTTTATAACACCTATTTTATCCCTTCAACATGGTTAAATAAAAAACAAAAAACGAAATATATTCACATATCTATTAAATCTGTTTTAGTATGTAAAATTTTCTAATGCATAAACATCACTACATACATCTATGTATACAAAATATATGTAATATACACGTAAAAAAAAAAGTTTTTATTTAAGATTTTTTTTTTTTTGAAAATTTTTTGGTAGAAAATTATACAAAATACAGAAAGTAGAGTATAACACCCTCTAGGGAAAATTAAACGTATTAGAAAATCAGATTTCCAGTTCACGTATTGCCCACAGTTATATACAGTATACATATATATACACTATTAAAAATAAACATTCATTTATATTTACATGTATATGTATATAATATATATATATATATATATATGTAAAGATTTATGTGTAATTTATGCCCAATTTTGCATTTAAATGTAAATACATGTGCGTGTATTGAGTAGAAAATTTGCGAATTTTAAAAACAATATTTACTTATACAAACGTTTTTTTTTTTTTTTTATTTTTGGGGATGTTTAAAGTTTTTGAAGGGTGGATGATTTTCATAGATTTAGTTATTTTTTGTTTTTGTTTTTATTGAGTTAAAAAAACAAAAACAAAAAAATAAAGCCCAATTTTGGTACGTATTTTGGTTACCTTGTTTAAACTTAAATATGAATACAATATTTATTTTGTGTATTCAAATCTGTGTGTTTTTTTTTTTTGAATTAAAAAAATTTTTTAAAATGTTAAAATATACATTTTAGAAATTCAAATTATGCCAGAGTATAACACTTTTGTTATCTAGTGGTGTGACATTTACAAAAACAAAAATATAATATCAAACTGAATACTATTATTAATAAATCACAAATGCACACTAGGGTGCATAAATATATGTTTATTAAATAAAATAATATAATGTATAAAAATTTGCACGTAGGCAGGATTAATTTTTTTTTTCAAAATTACAGTAAAACTTTTCTATACGGAACTCTTAAGGTTAATTTAGAAGATTTAATTAACATCAATTAGAAGAGATTCGTCCGATGACGTAGTGCTTAGGACGTCAATCTTTGAATCGAAGTGTCTCGTATTCAAATCCTGGTCTGTGCCCTATTTCATGAAAATTGACAATCCGACTATTTACAGGCGAAAAGTTGTAAAATCTACATTTGCATTAAAATCCAGTGTAATTAAAGGTTTTTCAAAATAAAATCAAATATTATCAAATATTCGCCTGTCAATATTTATGAAATAGACCGAATATCTAATAAAAGAAATTTAATGTATAATTTTTAGTTTAAAAAGCATATACGGAAAGGTAGATTTACTAGCTTATCACATAGTAGTTATGTGGTAGATGATTTTAGAAAAATAAATAAATAAATCGATTTATGGGTTTAATTCAATTTGCAGCTTGGTATTTATTTCACAATGCTAATAATTCTTAGCGTAAAACTTGCAAAATCGGGAAAAATCGGACCATGGGATCGGACCATTGGATCCTCTACGTGATAAATATGGAAGGAAAGGAACTCAAGATACAATTTAAGTTTTATTAACAGAGCCCTTTATAAAGTCAACATTTTATTTTATTAAAGTTAACTTAGCCCCTCGTTTGCTCTAGAGTTGTAAAAATTACAGATAACAATTTAAAATATTTTTAATATTATTAATAGAGTTACTAGTGTAAATTGTCAAAAAAAAATATAATATTATTAACATATATGTACATACATAGAAAAATAATCATATATATAAAAAAAAAAAAAAAACTTATTAATAATTTATGAGTTCAAATGATTTGAGTGGTTTATTTTCTAAGGGACATAGGGAATATGTTTATTTAATTTTTTTTTTTTTTTTTTTTAATATTTTAATATTTATATTTAAAATATATTTCCGTTATAATGTATATATATATATGTCACAGGAGGTGGAAATGATAATAAATCAAATATGTAAAAATATTTTTTTATACCTATATATACTTACATACATTCATTTAAATTGAGATTTATGCAGTTTTCTGTTTTTTTTTACGAATTTTTTATAATAATAATATCCAAAAAACTGTCATTATTAAAAAGGATTTAAGGAAATTCGTATAAATTTTGAATATAAATAATATATTAATTTGTGGGTGCAAACATAATTATGCAAAGTTTTTGGTTTTTTTTTTTTAAGCCACATGGGAAAATATGAGTAAGAAATAGTTTATTAAAAAAAACTTTATTACCTATATTAATATTTTATATTTTAATAATTTTATAAGCCTTGAATATAATTTAATGTATTCATATTTAATAAATTTAAGTACTGAAATTTATTCAAAATATTTTATTTATTTGTTTTACTAGGGACATATGAAAGTTTGTATTCCATTTGAATTTTCTAAAATTTTCAGAATTGCATACTTTTAGGGGTGACATTATTTAATAAAGTTATTTAATTTAAGGCATAATTAGTGTGGTGGCTAAGAACAGGCACTATTAATTAAGGGTGATGTTATTTGAAAATTACCAAAAAGAATGTGTTTATTATAATAAAAACAAAATTAATGAAAGTATTTACAGTTTAATAAGGGTATCGAACGTATACAGCCGACGGCGCAGTGGTTGTTACGAAAGGTCCCGGGTTCGATCCTCGGCTGGGTAAACTCAATAAATAGTATATAGCAATATAAAGTTATATAAAAAATAACTTATAAAATTAAATATCTAAAAGTCCAAAAATAGAAAAATAATAATTAATAAACAAAAAAAAAATTAAATAATACCTAAATAATCGTGTTCCCAACCCAACAAATATCTATTCTGTACGTCAAGAGATTTTGCATACCCCTGTCATGGGGTATCGCAGTGACACCTTGCCGGAAATCTGATAATAATAATGATATCAATATTTGCTTGTGGAATAGCTACACCTATCTTAATGAATAAGTCGATTAACGAAACAGAAACAGAGCCTCGGATACAGAAGCTTTGTGGAAGCCATATGCTCTCCCAGGGAGTAAAACAGAAAAAAAAATAGAACGTATGTGTTGCAAATCTTATTTGTAATAAATAAATAAATGAATTTAACTGGCTTAAACTTTTTAGGTTAAACTTGTTCGTTTTAAGATTTTTTCAAAATTTGAAAATTTGGATTTATTTTGTTTTTCTAATTTTAATTCAAATAGAATTTTACTTAGGATGACATTGACAATTGTACTGCAATAATGATATCAATATTTGCTTTTAAAATTATTTTTATACTAATAGAAATGCCAAGTCCTCAAGTCCTTAGTTTTAAGTAGTAAAAATATATATTAATACAATTTTCATTTCAAGTTGACTTTTTGTGAGCTTATAGAGTTGAACAATGAATTGAAAGCTTAAAAAACTTAAGATACATGTAAAATTTGTTTGTAACAATACTTGTAAACATATTTTGTTGTAAGATGGACAAGTGTAAATATTCTTTTCTCAATTATTGTAAACTTGTTAACTTTTTACAAGTTACTAATTTAATAAAACCAATTTAATTGGAAAATAAATATTTTATTTATAAACTAGCTAACACCCGGTGCGCGTTGCTGCGCCTTTCAATGGAGGTTTAATTAAATTTGATGTTACTGCAAAAAGTTAACACAAAATTACCCACGGTTTCCACACGTAAATTTAAAAATGTATGAAAGCAATCTTTTCAAAACGATTTTTCTAGGATTATTCTAGTAATTTTTGAAACTTTCTGTAATTCAAAGCAGTACAAACTACTTTCCAAAATTTGACGTAATTTACTTCCAACAAATTTTTTTTGACCAAACGTAGAACCGACTGTTAACAGACTCAACTCTATTTTCAAGTTGCTTCACACATATAAAATTTGAGGTCAACCGGTCAAATCGTTTCTAATTTAGAGTAAAATAACCAAAAAATTAATAAAAAGCTGTTGGGCCGCAATGGGTTAATGGAACTCAACAACATTTTTTTTAGGGCTTTCTTTTAAGCCAAAGCAGAATTTCGAAAAATCGGACAAAATTTGGACCCAAAACTTTTTTTGACCACCCGTCGGCCCGACATCTGTTTACAAATTCCAAAACTGTTAATAGTATCAACTCAATTCTCACAGGGGAGCACGTATGCAAAATTTGAAGAAAATCGGTCAAACCGTTTCTAATTTAGAGTTAAGTATTGAAAAAACCTATAAAAAGCTGTTGGGCCGCAATGGGTTAATGGAACTCAACAAAATTTTTTTCGGGGTTTTCTTTTTAGCCAAAGCAGAATTTCGTAAAATCGGACAAAATTTGGACCCAAAATTTTTTTTGACCACTCGTCGGCCCGACATGGGTTAATAAATTCCAAAACTGTTAATAGTGTCAACTCAATTCTCACAGGGGAGCACGTATACAAAATTTGAAGAAGATCGGTTAAACCGTTTCTAATTTAGAGTTAAGTATTGAAAAAACCTATAAAAAGCTGTTGGGCCGCAAAGGGTTAATGGAACTCAACAAAATTTTTTTTGGGGTTTTCTTTTTAGCCAAAGCAAAATTTTGTAAAATCGGACAAAATTTGGACGCAAAATTTTTTTTGACCACCCGTCGGCCCGACATGGGTTAACAAATTCCAAAACTGTTAATACTGTCAACTCAATTCTCAAGGAGCATCACGTATACCAAATTTGAAGTCAATTGGTCAAACCGTTTTGAATTTAGAGTAAAGTATTGAAAAAACCTATAAAAAGCTGTTGGGCCGCAATGGGTTAATGGAACTCAACAAAATTTTTTTTGGGGTTTTCTTTTTAGCCAAAGCAAAATTTTGTAAAATCGGACAAAATTTGGACGCAAAATTTTTTTTGACCACCCGTCGGCCCGACATGGGTTAACAAATTCCAAAACTGTTAATAGGGTCAACTCAATTCTCAAAGAGCATCACGTATACAAAATTTGAAGTCAATCGGTCAAACCGTTTTCATTTTAGAACAAAGAAGTTTAAATACTTGCACCACAGCCCCAACTTGGCGGTCCGTTAGAGCAAAATTTTTGGGCCACGATTTCTTTCCGTACCCAAAAACCTCTAAATACAAATTTTCATGAAAATCGGCTGGGCAGTTTAGGAGTCTATTCGCTACATACAAACAAACAAACAAACAAACAAACAAACAAACAAACAAACAAACAAACATACAAACAAACTTTCCCTTTTATATATATAGATATTTTAAATTTCTTTTTAAAAGCGTTTTGAAGCGTAATGAAATGTCACGGAGCGTTAAACTTGTAAAACCAAAATTACAGGCTTAAAGTGTGTATTACAAGTTGGGGGAGTACTTCAATGAAATTAAATATTGTAAAATCCTATACAGTTTTAAATTTTGAGTTCTTAAAGAATTTGGCAAGGTAAATTTAATTTTAAATCTCATTTTACAATTTTATTAGAAAATATCTAAACTTAGTGACTTGTAAGTTGTAATGATTATAAAATAGGCGCCATATACATTTTGTTATGTAGTTTTAAAGTTTTGTAATCTTCAATTTAAATCAAATTTCATGAATTAAAAGTTTTAATAAGACAAATAATTCGGTTTAAAAATTAATTGATTGAAATTTAATTTGTAACAAATACCATTGTTCAATCTTAAAGATCATTTAATTTTTATTTTTCATTTCTGTTTAATTGTCAGTTTACCACTTTTTTTTTTATTTAATTAAAAATCACCTGGACAACTTAAAAAAAATATTAGTTCATTATTATTTTATTTTTTTTTAAATTTTTGGAATTATCTAGAAATAAAAAATAAAATAGAAAATTGGTTTTTTCTTTCATTTTTAATTTAAAAATTCTTATGAAATTTAAAATTTTTTACTCAATCCAATATGTACTTACGTGTTAATTTGTATTTACCTTTTTTTACAATAGCCCGTAAGCGAAAATATCCTAAGATTAATTTTTTTTAACTATAATTTCAAGAATACGGGTTGTTAAATAGAATTAGGGATGATATTTGATTTTATTTTTGATATTTTACTAAAGAAAAAAACCCTTAGTTTGTTTTAATGTTTTTATAGAAGATGTTTTCAGGAAAATAAAACAAAAAGTTAAATAATCGAAAAATCTTAAATATATATATATAAAGTGAAAAGTATGTTTTTGGCATTCTAATTCATTTTACTTGTTATGGTATAGTGTAGAATTTTGAACATGATTCGTAAGATTTCTAAATAATTTTTGTAAAAGGAATACTGATAGAATAATTGTTTATATAGTTTTGTTTAATAAATGAAAAACTTTTTAAGTTTATTTATAGTCATGGAAATTTTATTATTAATATATACATATTATTTTCTATTTATCAAAGTTACATCAATCCATATTATTGAAATAAATAGATAGAAAACTGGTGCGAGGCCTCGAAAAAATTAGTGACATGTGATCGTAAAATTATATGTTAATTTTCTCAAAAAAAAAATCGCTTTTTCGCTGTGTGCGTGTTTGAAGTCTTATTTATTTGTTCTCATTTGAGAAATTTTATAAAAAATGTCAATACCTTCTTCTTTAGGTACTTAACTAATTTAAATGAATCAAGTGTCTGATATTCGTAATATCTGTTATATTATTCAACCACTATATTTGATAAAATTCTACTCTTAAATTTTTGCTTGTATAAGAGTTTAATAAAAAGCTTAAATAAAGTAGGACCCCATTTTTAACACATTTTCAAAAGATTTTCTAAAAATGTGCCTATATAGTTTAACTCTGTCCGACCGTCTGTCCTTCCGTCCGTCCGTACATACGTATGTTTGGAAAATCTTTTAGATTGTTTGAAATAGAGAAAAAAAAATTTGAACTACTGGTAGATTAACTACTGGAGTTGCCATACGGCACTAAAATTAACCGTTATGTGAAATTAAAATTTTGGAAATTTTTTGACCCCAAATCATTTGGTTGAAAATTGAAATTTTGCTTGAAACACATATAACTTAAATACTTTAAATACCAAATTTTTTTTAAACTCATGATGAAACACTATATAATTTTGAAAATGTTATTAATGTATCACTTGTTATTGATTATTAGAGTTTATGCAAATATTACCTTATATATAGGAAAAAACATTGTTTAGAGTTGGAAGGATGCTCTCACCTCAAAACAATATTCGGTTTTCAAATTATGTTTTTTTTTTGGAGTAAAAACTTCCGAAGATCCAAAGTTTTATTTGCAAAATCATTTCATTTTTTTTTATAAATTTGTTTTAAATTATTTTTCCATAACTGTAAGCATATATAAAAATATATATATATATTTATTGAAAATTTATATAAATAAAAAAATAAGGAAAATTTTTCAAAATATCATTGAAATAATTTTGAATTCTATTTTTGTAAAATCTAAAATTAATACGGAAGTGAAAATATCAAAAACGGAAATCAAACTGAAATTACTTTGATCAAAATTCTAAGAATGGTGAAAAAAAAGGAAAAGAAAGAGACGGATACAGAATTAGAAAAAATGAAAGAAAAATGAAACTGAAAATGTAATATTAGAAAAAGATATTTAGGAATTTTTGTTTTTTTTTTGTAAATTCTATTTTTTTTTTCTATTTAATAGCAGCAATATAGAAATTGAAGTACCTTTAAATGATATCAGGTATACAATTTAAAATATATAGCAATAGAAATAGTAGAATATCAATAATATTGAAGGGGGCATCTATGGAGAACAAATATAATTTTCGAAAATATAGATACAGTCGAACTTCGATCATTTGAATCTTGAAGGGGCATTAAAAAGTTAATTAAGGTATTGTGTATAAACCAAACACAATAAACTTGAAATGTATTCAAATGTCACGTAAGTGTCAAATAAGCCATCAAATATATTCGTTACTATTGCCTAGTAAACCAATTTTGACAAGTAGAGCTCATTTATTTACATTATTTGAATTAAAAATTGCCAAGTGTGCCAAGGGAATTTTCTTAAATTTTTAAGAAGTCCATATATAATAATTCGAAACTTCAAATCACAAAAGGTTCGATTTGGAAAGGTTTGACTGTAAATCAGAAAAACAAATCAAGGTGTGAGATAATAAGAGCGATGGGAAATTGAAAAAGAATATTTGCTTTTGAATTGTGTAATCAAAAAACGACAAAAAAAACAAAATTGATTTTTTTTTATATTATATTTCTTCAATTGAAGAGGAAGTTCAAAATGGCAACTCAAAGGCTCTTCATGCGAATGTTTCAAATGCCCTTAAATTAAATGAAACTTAAGATAAATAAATACGAAAAAAAAATAAAATGTATATTATCTTAAATGTTTTTTATTTTATTTTGTCTTTTTGATTTTATTTTAAATTTTAATTTTTTTTTAATTTAATATATAAAATCTAATAATAAAGTTTAATTTAAATATTTTTAGAATTATTATAGACGGTTTTAGAATATTATATTATTAAATTCTTATTTTGATATTAAAAATTGTCTTAGGTTAAGGGAAGTGAACAAATTTTATACTTGAATAGCTCTTATTCATTTGTTTAACTTGCCAGAAAATGGTTCTCAAAAATGGTTCATATCTGTTTTGTTTTTGTGATAACTGTTAACAGTAAGGCGTACAAGCCTGTCAATACCAATGTTGAAACAAACAGGAAACCAACTGGACATATTATATTCTTACAATTAAAATTGATCTTAGTGAATTCCATATACAAATAATACATGAGGTAAAACGAGGCCCTCTACATTACAACGTGTTGAAGGTCTTAGATTTTAAATATAGATACAATTTTATTTTCTATATATTTTAATAATTTTATATTTGAAATATCTTAAGGTATTAATGTATCTGCGAATTTTATTATTCAATTAAAACTATTTGTTAATATTATTATATTAATGTATTTTTTTTTAAAGATATAGAAATGTTAATTATTTGTTATTTCATTAATTTGAATGCAATGCCTAATGGTCGCTCAGATGAGTCGAAAATCAGATAAAAGTTTTTATTTTTAAGTTTGCTGTGAAATAAATTGAGGTTTTTCGAATGAAAGGTTACCATATTTTTAATCACAGTACCACTCACCCGTTAATTCAAATTAATAATTTGAACCCAATGGCGAAAGATGGCAGAATAAAATCGAAAACCTGACAAAGTTTGATTGGATAAAGTCTGTTTATACCCGTATGACTGTATAGTCCAAGGGTATAATAAATTTGCCATTACGTTTGTGACGCAGAGAAGGAGGAGGGGTAGATATAGACTCAAGTGTAAATATAGTGAAGTGAAAAATAAATCGATTTAGCTATGTATGTCCATCCGTCCGTCCGTCCGTCCGTCATCACGATAACTCAAAAAGTAAAGGAGCTAGGATTATGAAATTTTCACAAATTCGCTTTTATGCAAAAAACGGAATCGCTATTTAAATTCAGCCATTTTGGTCCACGGATTCGAGTACCTGCCTTACAACTTCTAATTTTATATGAGCATTACTCTATACCTATGGAAGCTGTGTGTCTGAAATTTTGCCAAAAGTAGTTTAGTATAATGGCCAAAGTTACTGCAAAATTTAGTTGGTCTACTGCAGAGGGTTCGAGTAGCTGCCATACAACTCCTTCTTTTATATGAGCTTTACACTACACCTGATGAAGCTGGGTGTCTGAAATTTTGCTAAAAATAGTTTAGTGTAATGGCCAAAGTTATTGCAAAATTTGGTTGGTCTACTGCTGAGGGTTCGAGTAGCTGCCATACAACTCCTTCTTTTATATGAGGATTACACTACACCAAATGAAGCTGGGTGTCTGAAATTTTGCCAAAAATAGTTTAGTGTAATGGCCAAGGTTACTGCAAAATTTGGTTGGTCTACTGCAAAGGGTTCGAGTAGCTGCCATACAACTCCTTCTTTTATATGAGCATTACTCTACACCTAATAAAGCTGAATGTTTGAAATTTTGCCAAAAGTAATTAACCGGATGATATAATGTATATGTTACGGTCATACGGGTATCCCAGAGTTGACACAGTCTACTCTACTACACTCTTCCTCGTTTTCTATTTATTATTTATATACAGTATTCTTTATCAAGTAATTGCTAAACCATGGTTATCATTTTGATGAATAGTTTGCTGAAGAGATGGTTTGCTCAATAAATGACTGAATAAATGATTGAACTAAAATCTATAGAACAAGATAGAGTAAGTTCCACAAATCAATACTGAAGTCATTAGTTTTTTTTATTTTTATTTTAAATTACGGAAATAACTTCAGATTATCTAATCTAATAATTAACACTTCTATAAAACTTTTATTGTACCCGTATCACTATAAGTCCAAAGGGTATACTAAATTTGCCATTACGTTTGTGACGCAGAGAAGGAGAAGGGAAGATACAGACTCAAAGGTATGGATCGGATCAGAATCGAAAAGTAAATCGATCTAGTTATGTATGTCCATCCGTCCGCCTCCACGAAAACTCAAAACACGAAAGAGCTAGGATTTTGAAATATTCACAAATTCGTTTTTATGCAATAACTGTCGTCGTTATTAAAATCCAGCCAGTTTGCTCCACGAGTTCGAGTACCAGCCATACAACTGTTTTTTTTATATGAACATTACTCTGTACCTATTGCAGCAGGGTGTCTAACATTTTGCCAAAAATAATTTAGTTTTATGTCCAACGTTTGAATAAAAAACAGTTGGTGTAGTGGAAGAGGTTCGAAGAGCTTTCAAATTATATTTTCTTTTGGATTATATATGAATTTCTAACCGGATGATATAATGTCGATATTACGGTTATACGGGTATCCCAGAGTTGACACAGTCTATTCTACTACACTCTTCTTCGTTTTCCATTAAATTCATGAGTTCATAGCAAATAATTACCAAATTATAAAAATATTTATATATTTGACTTTTAGTTATAAAAACAAACCTTTATTAAGATAAATAAACTTTAACTTATAATTAGTTATATTAAGATCATTAATAGTTTTAACTTTTTAAAAGATTTTCAATATTTTATCATATTAGAACTTTGTAAGAAGAGAAGTTCTAATAATAAAATTTGTTGATAATAAATATATAAAATTTTTTCTTATATTTTCAATCAATCATAATTTCTATATTTATTATTAGACAGCCATTAAGGGTAAATAACTTTTCATATGTCAAATTATATAAATTAAGGGATGATATAATATTTTATCATTCTTTTACTTTAATTATTTGGAAAACTATTTTATATATTATTATTTTTTATTTTTTTTTTTTTGTTTTAATTTATAACTGAAGGGTTTCTTCAATTAATATTGGATAATGAAGAAAAAAAAATAAAAATAATTGATAATTATCTATATAGTGATAATTTATCACAAAAATATATTATAAAACTAAAACTAAAAATTATATTAACACAATATAATAAAAACCTAAAGTAAATATAGATTTATTAAAGATTGTGATTGATTTGAGAATCATTTTATATACATATACGTTTATAGTGTGTTGTTTAACCAGTTTCAATTCAATCAGTATGCCAGGGTTGGAGACAGAATAGTTTACATTCAAAATGTTATTTTAGGCGTTTTATGTTTTGAAATCTGAGCAGAGCAAGAACTGTCAAAAAAAAAGTTTGTGATTCGTGTTTTTTTAAATCAGAGCGCGCTCAGAGCGTTCTCTACGTGCTTAGTGGAAATATATTGAGCACGTTTGTTGAAGATTTTACTCGTAAAATAATAGTCAAAATATTTAGTTTATTTTAAGTTATCTATTTTTAATTTAATTTTAATAATTTAATTTAATTTTTTGACAATTTAAAACGAAACTAAAATAAAAATGACAGTTTATTCAAATCGTGTTTTTTATTAAATCTGAATACTCTCAGTGTACTCTATTCATGCTCTGTTCAGAGCGTACTTAGATCTAAGCTCTGATTTAAAATAAAAGCCTTTTATAAAATCTTTGATTCTTAACTTTAGCATACAACGGTAGTGTTTATTAATTTAAAATTTAGTTTCTTGAAATTTTTTTTTGGAATGATCATTGAAAAGCTTTGAAAGCCCCATGAGAATGAGCAAATGAGGCTTATTTGAATAGCTTTGAGAAAAACCTTTTATGAATATATTATCAGTATGTGAATTATCGACGCTAACCGCCAGAATCTAGAGTGGAGTTCCAATTTAGGTGATGTTCATGAGTGATGCATGTGTGACTAAGAAAAATGATTTGGTAATGGCAATGATTTATTGGAGAAAGACAATTTTCAACAGTCGATAGTGACTATTATTATTTCAAAAGGTTACAACAAAAATGTTTATGATATTTATTTTAATCCCTTATCCCCCTAAGATTACCTAGCTTCCTTAAAAAGATCTAAATTAACTGCGTGACAATATTTTAATAATTTTTTAGTAGAAGATAATCCTGCCATGTTTTTCGCACTGATATCGACATCAATGTTATATCACATCAATCTTTTCAATTATATTTATAATAAAGGTAAAAATTTACAAAGATATTATGTGAGTTTGATGAGTTTTATGTGTAAACCAAAGTATAATTAGATTTGTCTTCATTTATGTTCATGCACACATGTGTATATGTATATTGGCGATTATGGAATACAGCGTGTATTAATGGAAAACTCTTCAATATTAATGTTCTGTGTTATAAAATATGAAATGATTTTAGTATTATCATTATTATATACTTAATTTTATACTTTAGAAGTGATGAAAATTTGAAATATTTGATTAAAGCAAAAATTTTGTTTATTTTTTTTTTTAATTTGACATCTCAATCAGAAACAATGTCAGTATTTTGTTTATTTTTTTTGATTATTTTTTGATACTGTGCATCGTAACTTAATCACATTTATTTAAAATTATGGTATATTTTTCAGAGTTTACCAAGCTTACATATTCCAAATTGAACCCCTTTCCAGAATAAATCTTGAATAAAGAGTATATTGAAAAATATTTTATAATAAATTTTTAGAACTTTTGTTAGAAATATTTCTAAGAGAAATTGTAAAATATTTAAGGACCCTACCTTCAATTTGAAACAAAAACGAAATAATGAAGTGAAAAAAAAGTGATGAAAAGACCAACGGTCTTTAATACTGAATTTTGGTTAAAAAATATATATAACAATAAATTGATAATATTATAATTTATATATTTAATAAATTTTTATTATGCAATCCATATTTAGAATATACGCCCTTATTGCATTGGAAAACCTTTCAACATATGTCGAAATATAATGTTAGAGCTGAATGTTTACGTTTAACCTTGGAAATATATACAGTGACTAAGTTACTGATTTAAAATAAGAAAATTTTCACTTTTAAGTTCTCCATAGCCATTAAATGGAGAAGATTCCGAAATTTTTTTAAACAAACTTATGCTAATTCTCAAGGATCTAAACCCCCCGCTCAAATTTTTCAAGCTCAAGGAATTAAATTGTGATTTGTATCAAATTTTAGTTCTTTTCTTAGAATTTTAATTTTATTATATAAGCACGAGGGAGTGAAAAGCTCGAAAGCCACTAATTGAAACTGTGCGGTGTTTCTTTGGGTAGTGTGTGACTATGAAAACCAGTGATACAAATGTACAGTTTGGTTACAAGTTTTTTGGGATTTCTGGATTATGGGGGATGGAGAAAATTGCATGGGATGTGTAGAAGAAAGATATTAATGTTCTTTTTAAATTTGGCTATATCGTACACATATACATTATCGACGTTGGGGAGCAACTATGGTGGAATTTGGTTCCATAAACATGATGAGCTAATTTCCATGAGCCGTGTTACGCTATCCATCATAAGTTGTTTAATTCTTTAAAACAAGTGGTAGGTCCTATAAAATATCTATTAAAAAAGGTCAGTGTTACAACTGTACGACGATTGCTGAGTGAAGTGAGCGTTGAGGTAACACTGGGATCATTTATAAAACGTATAGCTCTATTTTGCACTTTATTAAAATATTCCAGCGCTCTAATGGGAGCAGCAGTCCAAATGTGTGCATTACACTTATCTTAAGATCTTACTTTAAGATCGTATTATCCAACTAAAAATCTATTTTCCAAATTTGAGAAGATATTATGGGGTTAACGGTTTTACAAAATTGTGTTTCACATAATAATAAATTAAAGTACCATATGAAAAATACTATATACTAGTACAAATACTGGAAAACTTCAGTTGGGAACCAGTACTAGTATTTGAATCGAGTATTTTTTAAGTACATCGTTTCTGATACTATACTTGAATGAAAAGTTATCAATGAAGCTTTTTACATAAATGTAACTTAGATAAATGTAAATGTAACATCAGCTGATATAATATAAATCACAGTATTTTTATAAATTGTATTAAAATTCCCTTAAAAAAAATTGAACAGTTTTTTTTAGTATAAAAATTTTTTAACACAATATATAACGTTATTCCCATATTAATAAAATTAAT